>VWZN01019038.1:95210-120963 GCA_013396955.1 Regulus satrapa
GTCCCCGCCCTGGCTTCGCTGCTGAAGCTCTGGGGGCGCGGGGAGGCGGCTGGGGGAGCTGACAACCGCAGTCACTCGCGGACCTGCTGCTGCTGCTGCTGCAGCGCCGAGGTACATCCGCTTGAGAGGGTTAAATCAGCGCAGAGCTCCGGAGAAAATGGGCTTCCAGCCAGGTCTGGTGCCGTTTGTGTGTTGCTGCAGTGGGTTTGACGACCTCTTTCTTGGAGACCTGCCCCTCTGCTCCCTCGGAGATTCATCCTTGCTGCAGCATCATCCCCCTGCCCAAGCTCTAAGGGCACCCCTGCGCTGCTTCCACCCACCTCCGCTCGGCTGAGAGAATTCTGCAAGTCACACCCATGAGTTCTGAGCATTTAAGGTGAGCCTCAGTTTCTCATCCAATGCAATACACGGGCTCAAGGTGATCAGATGCAGCTGCAGAGAAGGTGGAACATGATCTGTTTTCCAGTTACGGTTTTTTCCTCCTCTCCTCTTGTGACAGAGGACTGACAAAAAACAGTCACGAATTGAACAAACTCAGCAGTGGGGGTGGAGATGCTGCACCTGCAATTGGAGTTTTACCCCAATGTCAAAAGTTCCAGCAAAGACAATAAACTTTAACTCTCATTCATACACCACCCAAGTCACTGAGGTGAGAGATTCGATGAGACAAACCATAGGCTCCAGTCCCCCAGGCATGTTTCACCTACTACCCAATGCAGAAACTCTTTCTCCACAAGTATTTCTTTCCCTGTCGGCNTCCAAAAATTCTCTCTGGATTGGGCTGGTCTATCAAGGGGAGGGCTGACCCCAACTAAATTCAGCTAAAACCTCTTTAATTGCCCTTTGTTGGCCTGGGCACCCCTCACCATGAGAACACGATAAATCTCTGAAGTTTTTTCTCTAACAGATCTGCTGCACAAACCCCAGAGCACAACTGCCCTCGCTCTGACTCAGCACCACTGAGAACTGCTACCAATCTATCAGCTTTCATCTCTGTCAGTGGTCACCTCTATCAGAAGACACAACATTACCCCATCTTGGTTCCTTTATTCTCAGCCCATTTTTGTGGCTCAAATATTGACCCTTATATTTATTTTGATGTGCCCAGTATCCTAATATCTGCAGTTACTGCTGTCAAACCACCCAACTCTGTTTATATTTTAAAGTAGGATAAATGTAGGTCTGTGCAGACCTACAAGAGCAGTTAGAGATGCCAAGTGCCTAGAACACCTGGAAAATTGCCCATTTCAACCAGTTGCCAGGAACCAAACACTTAGAAAAAAATTAACTTCAAGTTTTTGGCGAGGCACCCACCTTCAAGAATAGCAATATTCGTAGATTCAGAACAAAATATCTCACAAAATAAAAACAAGAAAAAAGAAGTGCCAAACCACAAATCTCCCACCAACCAAAACAGAAGAAACCCCCACCCATCAAAGAACCAAATACCCTGCTGAATGCAATAAAAATAAAGTTAAGCAGCACTAACATACATGGACTATACAGCCATGTGTCAAACCAACTTGCATGATGGCATCATGAAAGAAGCCTGAAGAGATACACCCTCAGTTTTCCTAAAATCACACAGTGATTTCACCAGACAGGCCACAGATCATCTCTGCCCCAGCAGAGTGAACACTCACGGAGTCCCCGAGCAAACATCCACAACAAGAGAAGGCCAAAAGCCCCAGCAACACTGGCAATATCTAAGGCCCTGCCTTGAAGAACTTGTTCATGAAGCCTCTCCAGGAAATGGAGCAAGCCCATGGCTGGGAGGTGGTGGGAAGGTCAATCTCATCTCTGCAGGCAATAGTTTCTAGCCACGAGCTGACTTTACTCTTTGGGAATAAAACACTTCAATCACACATCCAGGGGGGTTTAATACCAGCAAGGAATCTTCCACACTGCTTCTGCACCTCAGTGAATTACCTGTGAGAGACAGTCAGGCTCTGCTCTAGTGCATTTCAACCAGGGTTGATGAATGCTCAAGTCCTGGCCCACCTCACTATTCACACATTGCCTTGATTCATCTTTTCTCACACCCTGTGTCTCAGTGCTCAGCTAAGACTGTGCATGGCCAAAGTTTTGCAAAACACCCCAGAACATAAAAGTGAACAGAGCAAATACACGTATTCCATAATATTTTCATTCCCATTAAACATGCCTTTCAACCTCAATTTTTTAGAAGATTTTTCTCCTCCTTTCAGAATTGTAAGATCTAGGATTGCCAGGCTTCTTGCCTTTTTCTTTTTTGTAAGTTTTATAGAACCAATAAATTATTACTCTGGTAATCATTGTATAAATTGATACTATAGCTTGGCTTATTTACAGTAGCACTGCACAAATGTCAGAGTCTTGCTCAAAAAGCCTGCTTTATGAAGTTAATGCTGACTACAGAGCAGACAAGTGATTTACCAAAATGTGTTCTGTTCTGATTAAATGTTCCCCAGGTCCTTTTAAATCTATATGAAATTCATCAATAGTCACAATAATTTTAGTTATTTCTATCAGCTTCGGTGTTAATACCGAGTCAGTCCTGCAGGCTGTGATTTTTAATTCAGGAAAACCTTCAATTGAGAAAACACTTCAGGATCTGGCCTGTAGTAATATTGATTTTTCTAGTAATAGACAAAATTTGAAATACAGAAAAATGTAATTTCAGTTTCAATTGAATCAAGGCTTAAGGGCTTCCTAATTTTCTTTTTTTCCAGAGTTTTGCCTTTCAGTAATTTCTTGAAATTTCATCTAAGCATTAAAATTTTGAAACACTTTCAAATCTCACTAAAGAAAAATTACCCATTGAGTCAAGAACAGTGCACACGAGCAAGAGAATCAGAATTCATGCCTGCAGCAAAAGCAGCTGATACACCTGATAACCCCAGGAGTGATTGGACTCTGCCTGGATGCAGCATCTATACACACAGGCCTCTGCTTATTTGCTGACACATAAAAATTGCACCGCTTTAATTAGCTCGGCTAAATTAAATGGCACAAGTACAAACATACAGGTGGAGCAAAGAATACTGATTTTATCGAGTCCTGCACAAGAAAATCAAGTATTTCTCAAGACATTGATACATATATACCCCAGCAGGCATAATAACACAACTATTTCAGTATGGAAAATCCTCACATTTCTCTGCAAGTCTTCCTTGAAAGAGTTCTACATATAGATATGCCTGAATTAGTAGTAGCTTGATGCAGTGCCACAGAAAGATGTCTGTGCAGATTTTTCTCTTGGTAATGATACAATTCTATACAGATAGACTTCCGTAGGGATTTAGGCCCTTCAAAAGTTCATCCACTTCAAATCACTTTTATGCAAGTAATTTTTTTCTATAAAGTTGTAACAAGGATCTCGTAAACTTGCTTGGGCAGTAATAAATTTGTCTTCAATTTGCTTAATTGCAGGCAAAGTCCCTCCTCTGGCTATTTCTGAGTCTCATACAGCAAAAGGAGAGAGAAAGGCATACTAGAAACCAGAAAGACATGAATGTACAGCACGTAAATTGAAGAACTCCAAGGTGTTCTGACAACGTGCCCAAAAAGACATTTTAGTTCCTTGTAAATAATTTTACTTTCAGTAACTCATATCCTTTAAACATTCAATTCAATGACTCAGTGTTCTTTCTAAACTGATGGGAAGACACCAGCTCCAAGCACGGGACTCCAGATTTCTGCATCTACTTTACAGCACAAAGATTTTCAGTAGTAATGAGATTGCTTGAATACTGTATAAAAACAGACATTGTTTCAGCCTACTAATACAACTGTGTGCAAAAAATAGGGAGACAAGTCTACAAAATCCATAGTTTATCCATTAACAAACAGGTAATTGGTGTCATTCTCCAAAAAAAAAATAGATTTCCTTTATGTGCCTGCTTGTATTTGGTGCCTGCAATTTGTCTGCCTTACTTAGAATTAAATCAAGTCCAGAGAAAGGAACATCCATCAGTCATAGGCCAGATTACATCAACCAAAGTGGAAAACATTACCAATAAATTGTAAGAGAATGATGAGTTTGTGCTCCTTCTTTTTCTGATTACTTAAAAACAGGTTTTTTCCTGTAAAAAAACTTCTAGTTTTCTTCTAGTCCACGGGTTCTTATGAAGTCTATGGAAAAAAAAACATTTTGGTATTTTAAGGGGGCACTCAAGCTTCTTCTCCAGTTCAACCCCACTTCATGTTCTTAGGATTCCTGCAATCTTCTGCAGCCCTGCTTACTTCAGTGAGGACCCCCCCAGCTGTTCCCTGAAGGGCCCTGTACAGGGTTTTTCTGGTGACTTCCCATGCCTCAAGGACCATCTGAGAAGGAAGATACTGCCCAGGGATATGGCAACATGAAGGTCTGCATTCTGTACGGGATTTCTTGGGATGTGGGATTCCCACTTTTCCTAAAAGTGCTGCAAAATTCCTCCCTTAGGGAGTGTGAACTGCTTCTTTCTACACCAAATTTCTTTGCTCTTATGTCCCAGGCATCTTCCACACTTGAATTACTTGTTGACAACAAGTAATCTTTTCATTTGGAACCTGCCTCGCCCATGTCTGGAATAGACAGATCCTGTGCCAAATTGCTCAGCTGGACTGGCTCTTTTCTTTCGTGTCTTTCCTTAAATCTATTTTCCCATTGGTAGGAATCTAACTGGTGAGAATTTCTTTTTGTATCACAAGCATCTGAAGCCAGGCTATTTAAAACATTGCTGTTATGGGAACCAAGGCTGCTAAACAGCCAGAAAAAATCCTGTTTGTATTTAGGTCACAATTTCTTTACAATAATGTTACTTGCTTTTTCTATAAAAATGTAAAGAAATTGGGGTTGGGGTATGGAGAGGGGTTGGTGTTATAAATTTCAATTCAGATAAACTACAAAGAAGAAAATTCCTTTTCTTCTCCTGACTGCCAGAGTACATTCTATCATTTCTCACTTCCAGTCTAAATTTTAAGGATGGATGTGTCTGACTCATTCTGTTTGTCTTCTGCTAGATTTTTCTGATGACTTAAAAACGCTTTCATAATTTATTGCGCATAATGTCGCACACTGTGCCATTCTAAATGGGAGGACATTAACAACGTGGACAGCAACAAAATAACTTTCACCTTTCTAAAGTCATCACCAAGCCTGTAAGTGTTACTTCTCCTGCCAAATATTTTCTCGAAGGCTTTGGTAGCTGTGTTTTCCTTTACCACCATTGAGTCTCTCTGGAGACAGAGGCTTTACCACTTTTCCATGCAGGCTGGGATTCCCCAGCTCAAGCAATCACAACTAAATTTCACCTCTGGTGAACTGGTCATGAGACACTCTGGAGTCAAACAGGTTTCTTCCAGGTGATTATAATTTACTTTGTTTCTCAGCTCTGGCTACTGTTTTGCTCCATACTTTTATTCACATATATAGGGGAGCTGCACACCCCTCTTTAGAGTTTGAGAAGTGGGATAAGGTTATGAGGTAGCTCTGACCCTCCTGAAACTGTCTCTGAATGTTTAATTGAATATGTGCATATGAATTCGTAAGTGAGTAAGCATTTGCCTGGAACCTGAAGACTCAATTTTGTTTTCTGCTTTAAGGAGCACTTCTGTGCTCAATTCCCTAAGAAATGTCTTCATCATAAGCCACAGGATGTCCACTCACTTTCTCCCTTTGTGTTAGTTTTCCATATTTCTATCCCCTCAATGTCCTGGGAGCTTTGAATTTGTCCTTGTGGCTGCACAAGAAATACACCGTGTTCCAAAATGCTGATAAGGTATGCTGAGGTCTCCTTTTCCCCTCGTTTTTGTCTACACAACTCAGATAAAGTAGGAAGCTAAGCACCAAACAGTGGCACAGAACCAATGGAAATGGAGACCTAGGTATAAAAATAGAGGGCAAGAATCAAAAGTACAGGCAAGGAGTAATATGAGGAACAGTCACCTTCTTCACTGCTGAGAAGGACCAAAGGCTTTTTCTTTAGAGCCTGTCAGTGCCTCTCTCTAATAGGGAAAAGAGATCAGGTTTGTATTATACAAACCAAGTACTGTGGATTCCCTCTCTTGAAAGCACATCCTGAGTTACATCTATTAGCTTCGTTTATACGCCCTGCTTATTCCTAAAATGTCTCTTAGAAGTTAACCACCTCAACGTGAATCTGCCTTGGATCTAACAAGGAACTGGCAATTTGGTAGGTTTGAAACCACAGTGTTTTAATGATGATCCGAGTTTGCCTTTGAGTCTGTTGGAAGTATTGACTGTCAATGCCCTAATTGTAACTTGCACACCTTGTGCTGGATCAGATTTTGCTTTTTGGGAGGTTGGAGTTTTCTCCACCTTCATTTGCACTTTTCCTTTCTCACTCTCTTGCTCACTAATGACTTTTCCAGGTTTGTTCCATTTCCTAATAACATCTCCATAAATTCTCTTTGTTCATTAAAGTACATCAAGCAACAGAATGATAAATTTAAGTCAAAAAAGCATATCTTAAGTTTTGATTTCAATGCCTCATTTATTGAGACCGGTATTTGGGCAATCATTTTAGTTCAGAGCCACAAAACAACAATGTGAAAATCTCCTTTCCTCAGCAGCTGCCCTGCTAAGGTACTAACAGGATTACCCCTTGTACTGAACTGTTAACTCATGCTTTTGTTATTCACAGATACTTTCACTGCAACTTCCTATTACAAGCCTGCCGAATCCATCCTTAACACTTCTAAAACGTTGCAGACCTATCACTGAGAGAGAGCCCAGCCCAGACTCACCAGCCTCACACCTGCTGCCTCCTGGTATTTTCAAAACACCAGCTGAAGCAGGCATTGACCTATTAACCTATAACTGTGCTGGAATATCAGGTGCACTCTCTCACCAAAGCACACCTCCAGACAACTTCAGTCTCATGTAGCAATTTAATGGGACTTAAGAGGTTTGTGTTTATTCCCCAGACAGGAATGCCTTCCAATACACATTCACTGCAGCCACTCCAGGCAGTCCAAGACACAAGCGGAAAGCTCAGATACACATCTGGAAGATGGATGCATCATCCATCTTAAGCTGTGTTCGTGTTGCTCAACATTTTTTCTAGTCCCTTCTTTCTCTGTGTCACTTAGAATGGTTTGAGTTGGAAAGGACCCTAAAGCTCATCTCATTCCAGCCCCTGCCCTGGCAGCGACACCTCCCACTGTCCCAGGCTGCTCCAAGCCCCATCCAACCTGGCCTTGGACACTGCCAGGGATCCAGGGGCAGCCACAGCTGCTCTGGGCACCCTGTGCCAGGGCCTCCTCATGCCTACAGGCAGGAATTTCTTCCTAATCTCTCCACCTCTCTACTCCAAAGCTGTATGGGAGGTTATCTCTGGACTACAAGTGGCTGTTTCAAACCACCAAGATATTTGTATGCAGCACCAAGCTACAGTTTTCTCCTGCAGTTAAATATGTAAAGCAGCAGGAAATGATGGACAGATTTCCTCAGTCTAAAATCAGACCTAAAAATGCTCTGAGTTGTACAGAGCTGCCCTAAATTTCTCCAATTAATAGAACAAGTTCTACTTAATCAGACTTAAAAGTGTAGCAATGACTTTCCCTTTCAAGGTTATTTTTTAGAATTAGCTGCTTGATTGCTGTTTTCTTGATGCTGGACAAAGTCAATGTCAGCTTTGCCAGGAAATTAAATCGTTACAGCTATGCTTTTTAAAATACAGAAATGAAGCAAATCATGCTATCAACCTCTGGCTGGTGCATTCAAGACAGGAGTCCCAAGCTTTCTGCAGCCACCACCTAGCCAGAGAAGGCAGAGCTGTTGATATATCAAGGACATTCCTTGCTGTAGAATGGGTGTGCAACTGAAGGAACAATGAGGGTGGTGCTCTGGGCTTCCAGAGCTCACCAGCAGAAGCACAGGTTGGGCACAGGGTGCTTTCACCCCACCTGCCACAACAGACAAGCCAGATACGCTGGGGAGTGAACCTCTGCACGTCTGGTTCCAGCCTTCCAGGGTGGGCTCAGGATTAGGCATCATTTAGATTTACAATTCTCTATGTGGTGGGAAGAAAGAAGCTTGACCCCAAGGACAAATGGAATCACAGAATATCCTGAGCTGACCCACAAGGATCATCCAGTCCAACTCCTGGCCCTGCACAGGAGACCCCAACAACCCCAGTCTGTGCCTGAGAGTGTTGTCCAAACACTCCTTGAATTCTCAAGGGTTTGGTGTCAACCCCTGCTCTGGGAGCCTATTCCAGTGCCCTGGGTGAAGAAAATTTTCCTAAACCTGCCCTTCTGCCACTGGTCACCAGAGAGCAGAGAGCAGTGCCTGCCCCCTGCTATGAGGTCTGCCGTCAGTCTCCGCTTCCCCTCTGTTCTCCTCTTGGGGAAAATCTCCATCACAGAATCCACACAGCCCTCAGCACAAACGGGAAAGGCTTTGCTGAGCAACGTGGGCAAACACCCAAGAAGCCTCTGCTCTTACCCCCGTGCAGCTGCACTTTCAGCTGCAGCTCTCCTTCTGCAGTTCTGATACACGTGCCACGTCTCATGCAGCCAGATAGAAAATTAAACCCCTCCAACTTTAAAAGAGCAGCTGAGAGCCATAAAGGAGGCAGGAGGGGATTAGAGTACAGACTCCATAAAACATACTGAATATGTGAGGATTCCTTAATAAGAGCAGTATTCTGCTCCACAGCTTTCTGTATTCCATGTGTCTGCACGGGAACGGCTAAGCAAGGAAAGTAGGGCAGGAAAATATTTCATTTTGTTTGCTAATTCTCAGCAGGCATTTCTGAGCTTAGAAGATTTTTACTTCAAATCCTATTACAAAAAATCCTTTTGCCCAAACTGTGCTGTTCTTGGACTATTTATAGCCTATAGCCACGTATATGATGGGCAAAATGTTAATACTGCAGATTCTGCTGATATTATCTGACCTCAGGACACATCCCATTGATTTCCTTACTCAGCAGAACCAGGAGCAGTGTTTGACCCTGACTTACGCTCTCTGCTAAATGGTTTTGTTTTATATTTGTGTTTCTCTGCAGGGTGCTGGCACACAGTGAGATTTTGCACCCTCCTTGTTCCCGATTTTCTCCTAAATAGACATGCCAAAGCTTGGGGTTTGGTTTCTTTTTTGTTGATTTGGAATCTATATTCCAGCCATTTTATGCCCTTTACTGTACTTTAAAATCTCATTCATATTTAATAAGGTTATCAGAACAGCACAGAGGATGGGATTCCAACTGCGCACTTCCAACCTGATAACATACCAAAATTATCTAATAATAATTCTATTTTTTTAAAAAAGCCCCCAGCAACAATTTATCTTCCTCATTTCTTGTGAGCACTTTATCAGTAGTTTGAGTTCATTACATGTACCTAGTCTGAATTTTCCCTGTCTTTAATCCATGACTAGCACCCATTTACTTTCTTTCCTTTTGCCTGCAGAGATTTGAAAAAAAAATTTTATTTAGGATTTCTATAAAGGCAGTATGACTCTAAGTGTGTGCAAATGTTCAAGCACACAAAGAAAATACAAAAAAAGGAATAACAGGAAAATAATGGATTAATTGCCACAGAGGATCCTGTATGAGGTTTTAATCCAAGTGAATGAAGAGGAGGAAAATCACCTAAAATAAGGTGTAAAGAAGATGGAGAAAAAAACTGGAGCCTTAAGATGCGCAGTGGGGAATGCAAGAGAACTGTGAATTTAAGGAATTTTACTTAAGACTATAAAAGGTGAAACGAAACAATGATGCAAAAGACCCCAGCCAGCGCCCATTGCTAATGGGCATCAGTGACAAGTCCAGCTCAAACTCTTGTCACAACTGAATGAGACTGTGAGCCATGACAGCCAATGTCCCATGTCCCAAAGCATTGCACACCGGGGATCCTGGTCACCAGTGGCCATCAGGCACTGATGCTTGTGACTATGTGGGTGTGAGTGTGAAAAATCTAGTAAGGAAATGAGTGAGAGTGGGAAACTTCAAGGATTTTTGGCTACAGTGGCAGAGAAGGAGGCAGCAGTGAACAGATTTTAGGAAATAAAAGAACTGTAATATCAAAAACCGTATTAAAAAAGGATTTGGCAGCATGGCATGAAAAATATCCTGTGTTGTACAGGCTGACAGGATGATGGTGGAAAGCCCTGATCACAGCTGTCCAATTCAGGACCTGTATGCCCAGCTTCAACCCTGCTGTGATAGCTCTGTCAGATTCACCAGAGCAACAAGTTCACCTCTGATTTACGGTATCTGAGAGCTCTTGGAAAGGAAAGCAAAGAAAGAGGGAGATGGGGTGGGGCAGGTTATGATCAGAAGCTCAGAGGAAGGCCTGAGAAGCAGTGGCACTGATGCAGTAGCAAAAAGAAAAAAAAGTACCCTGGGGCTAAACTGGGGCTTTAGAAATCAAGACAAGACAAAAGTGAGATGGAGGCAGAGGCACTTGATCACATGCCATAAAAGCAGGAAGTCAGGGGAGCTGGGTTCTGTTCACTGTTACATCAGGGACCTCATGATTTTTGGCACGTATCTTAATTAGTTCCTAAGATGTCAGCAATATCTGGGCTCGCATGGCCACAGCAAGATTTAAAGCACTACTGCAAAGGATACTTGGGAAGTCTCAAGCAATAAGGTGCACGTGCACATGTATAATTTATTATTTGCACTAGGTGTTGAAGGGAGATAAGTGTTTGGAGATTTTAAAGTAAGCATTAAGCAAATCTGTTTTCAAACTTCCCTTTGGAATTCTTAAAACATCAGTGACACGAAATATTTGAATTTAGTAAGACTTTGTTTCTCTGAGCACAAGAGTTTGTACTGAATAGATGGGAGTGACTGACCTAATGAAATACTCCTCTAAAAGCTGGGCTATATCCAGTGTTGAGCATGAGTTACTGCTGTAGCATTAATGCAGAATTACCTTATGCATTTTGCATGAATCAAACCCGTGGCAAAGCCAAGCATTTTTGTGTACTGAGGGAAACCCACTCAGCAGCAGGCAGTGGCTGTGGGAGGCAGAGGACAGAATATCCTGCCCAGTCCTCAGCTGCTCCTTCCAGAAGGGCACAGATCTCCCAACCTCCCAGAATCCATCTGCTAGCCCTGGAACACCTCAAATGACACCAGACTTCCAGCTTTTAACAACTCAGCTGAGCTCAGCGTATTCCTTCCATCGTTGGACAGAGAAACCACAGCGGGACACGTGAGACTCTCCGTGATAAGCAGGGGCGATGATACCAAATGTACCCGCTGAAATCAATCCCCTCTCCTTGTACTAATCAAAACATTGTCCTCCACAAGCAGATAAAGCTGCAGTGTCTCAGCATGACTGAGAAGATCAGGAACTGGACACTCACGGTTCAGTGTGAACCAAGGAAATGCCCATTTTTATTCACATGACTTATTTTTATACAGCTTTTACAGACCTTGTGTATAACTCCAATTGGGCAATACTTATTTTGCCAATTGTTCTATTGGTTAGTAAAAGGTATTCTACTTGTCTGTCAAGTCTTTCTATTCTTGTTTAGTTTACATATTTTGTTCAATTGATTCTCATGAAAAAAGACTTCTTGTTTAATGCAGGTGCAGTTGTTTTTCACCCAGGAATAACTCATTCTCAGGATGGTTTTACATGGGGACTCACAAACCACTCAGCTGTACACAGAAGTGACAAACCAGCTATTAATTTAGCAGAGCAAGGCCTGATTTTATACAGCCTTTCATTGATATGTCCATTTTCTTCTAAAAACATTCTCACACATGACTCTTTGCATTTGATATTCCTTGCAAACCGTGCTCTTTGGAGACAGATTTTAGGGTTGTGCATTTGGAATGCCAACTACTAGCAGCCACATGGTTAGGAAAAAAGGAAATAATGTCCAGCAGCACCAGTGTAGCTCCTGGGTTTCTTTATCACTCTGAATAGTGGCTAAAGACAGAGTTTAGAGGCCTTCAAATCCAGTTCTCTGAGAAGGACATATCCCCCCCAGCCATTACCATGGTGGTCAGGGGAGGCATTTCTATGGAAACAGAGGCAGTCCAGGTTTATGAGAACACAAAAAGCAGTGTGGTCCTGTCTGCTGGTTCAGTGAGAGCAGGAAACTGGGTCTGGTCCCTCTCTCAGGGGTTTATGTATTTTAAATCAGAGTGAAATGTGAAAACATTTCTGAGGGTAGGAATTAGACCTCAGGAGAGGGTAAGGAAAAAGAGATAAAGATAGGGGAGTACAAAAAAAGAGAGAAAAAGAGGTTTTGAAAGACAGGGAAGGACAAACCAATACATATTGTTGGATCATCTGGGTACTTGATTTTTTACCACGAACACCATAGTTATCTTTCTGCTGTACATACACTGGGAGCAATCTTGACATTGTATTTTCACTAAAGACTTCCAGTTCTCTAATCCTTCATTCAAGAATTCTGGCACTTAAATTCACCCACAATGGGAACTCTGCCAAATTTTAACACTGATGAGTTGTTTTCTGGTCTTTATACTGCTGAAATACAAAAGCCTATACAATCTTCAGCCTTGCTAGAATGCCTTTGAAACAAAGCATCTTCACTCCAGGTAGAAGAAAATAGCTATTAGATTTCTGAGGTATAAAATGTTTTATCTATTATCTTTCATTGTGATACATCTGTTTAATTACTCTCCTGTTGCATCATGCGATTAGTTAAGATCTTTTATGAGATTTTATTTAAGATCTGATTTATGTTAACCTTGGATATTTATTTGTTCGCTTTCTTAGTTTCTTACACTCCTTGAATATTTTTTTAGTGACAATATGAAACAGGCTGCCACAGACAAGATACTGCCTTCGAAGCACCCACGTACAGGACTCACATTTCTAAACCTCTGTGCTAAAATTAGGGACCCTCCTCTTCCCTGCACCCTGATCCTGGGCTGGGCACTGTGTTCATTTTTGGGGTTTTTTTCCCTCCCAATCCTCTGTCCTCAGTTCCAGCCCCAGCCTCAATTTTGGTCTGGGCCACAATCATACAAGTGTAATTATCAGAAGGTCCTGGCAGCTCTTGGATACATCAGGGCTCTCTGCTGGCAGGACTCAGAGGGAGCTGAGCTTTCCAGATCTTGTGATTATCTACCAAGTAGAGTGAAAAATAATTTCTCCAAAGTTTGTAACTCAGCCAACCTTAGCAGCTCTTAACGGCAATCAAACACGACATAAAGCCCACTTTGCAACAAATACCAAGTCCTTCTTCCAAAACATCCTTCAGCAAGACATTTAAAGGAAAGACCAGACACATTCCACATCAAAAGCAGGGTGGGAAGCAGACTGAAGGAAGGGATTCTACCTCCTCTCTTCTTGGCTCTGGTGAGAGCCCACCTGCAGAGCAGCCTCCACCCTCGGCTCCCCAGCTCAGGAAGGTCAAAGACCCGTTGGAGTGAGTCCAGGGGAGGCCCCCAAGCTGATCAGATGGATGGAACACCTCTCCTGTGAGGCCAGCAGGAGCAGGGAGGTCATTCTTCGCCTCTACTCGGCACTGGTGAGGCCACACTTCGAGTGCTGTGTCCAGTTCTGGGCCCTCACTTTAGGAAGGACATTGAGATGCTTGAACATGTCCAGAGGAGGCAACAAGGCTGGTGGGGGGCTTGGAACACAAACCCTGTGAGGAACAACTGAGGGAGCTGGGGGCGTTTAGCCAAAGGAGACTCAGGGGTGCCCTGATCACTCTCTGCAGCTCCCTGAAAGGTGCCTGTGCTCAGGTGGGGTTGGTCTCTTTCTCCAGGCAGCACTGACAGAACGAGAGGACACAGTCTCAAGCTGCATCAAGGGAAAATTAATCATGGAAAGAGTGATAAAGTACTGGAATGGTCTGCCTGGAGAGCTGGTGGAGTTACCATCCCTGGATGGGTTTAAAAAAAGACTGGATGTGGCACTCAGTGCCATGGTTTAGTTGAGGTGTTAGGGCTGGGTTGGACTCGATGATCTTGGAGGTCTCTTCCCAACCTGGTGGTTCTGTGAAAGGCTGAGAGAACTGGGATTGTTCAGCCTGGAGAATGGAAGCTCCAGGGTGGCCTCATTGTGGCCTTTCCAGTGCTAGGGAGTCTACAAGGAAGATGGAGAGAGACAATTTGCAAGAGTATGGAGTCAGAGAACAAGAGTGAATGGCTTCCCACTGCCAGAGGGCAGGGATAGATGGGATATTGGGAAGGAATTGTTCCCTGGGAGGGTGGGCAGGCCCTGTCACAGGGGGCCCAGAGAAGCTGTGGCTGCCCCTGGATCCCTGGCAGTGCCCAAGGCCAGGCTGGACAGGGCTTGGAGTGACCAGTCTAAGAAATGACCCAACAGTGCAGTCAAACTTGTCTAACAGGTAATGCCCAGTTCCCACCTCTCAGCACCCTGAGAGACCTGAAGGTTTCTGTGCATCAGACCTTTTTTCTAATAACAGTATGAACACAGCCTAAAATGCTGAAAAGGTATTGTTCATTCATTCGTGGACAGAGCTGAAAATACAGAAGTCTGTGGCTCCAAGACTACCAATTGCAAATGCTTTTTTAAAATAAAATTGAACCATTTTAAAGTTGCCCATATTGTAGAACTTCCTTTCATCTGTTACTGAGGTGGGCGTTCTCTTCAGATGGCACATTAACCTATGGTTTAGGCAAAATATCTCCCTATAAACAACATAGATTTGGTCCTGGAAGCAAATTTAGATAGGATCTTTAGATACAAGATGCTACTGCTGACAGTAATTGCTGCTGGTTCATTTTTGCTCCGTTAAAGTATTTTGAAAAACAATCCTTTTGGAAGAATTATTACTACATTAAAAATGCATGATATAAACTGACTCATCACTGTTTATAATAGTAACTAAAAAGTGTTTTTCAGGCAGAACATTTTTATATATAAAATTCCACCAGCTTTATTGGAAGGAAACCAGGTTTGAGCATTAGCAGTAGCCAAATATAGACTTGGAACAGTCTAAGCATACAGCATTAAGGCTGACAAATAGAATAATTCTGCTACCTTTGAGGTGATTGGAAACCCTGGGTATAGAGATGTAATAAGTTATGAGATAATGCAATATACATCTGTTTGAGATAGTTAATGTGTTTGAAATGGCCACAAATTATGGAGATTTTCCAGACTGCATGCATAAAACACGCCAAGACTCAGATTAATTTACAGCCAATATGTTTTTTACAAAGGAGGAAAAATGTGTCAGTGTTTTCTGAGGGGAAAAAACCTACAACAAAATTGTAGCTGTTTCAAGTCCATCCTTGTTTTACTTCTGTTCTAACACGATCTCTGTTCTACAGAAAGTGTTAGGAGGGAGTAGGGACATTTAAACTCATCTTTGGCTTTTTATATGTCTTGAGCAGCCACTATGTTTCCTTTTTTTTTTTCATCCAATCAAGTTTAATCTAATACTGTCACTTTTACATGTTTTCCAGAAACCTCAGTTACCTACATTACCCACATTTGCCTCTTATCCTAAATGAGAATACAAACAAAACAGAAGAGGAACACTTGTTGATGAGCTATTAATTCATAGAATGGTGACAGCTTGATGGGTTTGGATTTTATTCAAAAATATCTGGATCCTCTTTGAGCAGGTTGAGTGAAGAAAACCTTTTTTCATAAAACATAACATGACAACAGTAAAGACTAAGAGTCAGAGACCAGACTAAGAGCTCCAAAGTGATAATATTTTTCAGAGCACATTTGTATTCTGCAGCTCTCTTCTGACCATGATCAAACTGGCATGTTTCCATGTTCTGTATTAGCTCTGGTTAATTTTTCCTGTAGTTTTTTAAATAAGATGAGAGGACTTAAAGAGGTGGAATGCCTTGTAGAGAAGCACAGTGCTGTAAAAGAGAAGACAGGAACTTGCTAATTCTAATCCCTAGACAAATATATAATAAGATTAAAACAAAGATGAAAGTGCAAATTGCTGTCCTAAACCAACAACCCCAGATCCTTTGAAGCTATTCCAGCTGGCAACTTTGACTACACAAGTCATTTACCGAGGTGATTTTACTTCACCAGCCCCAAAAAGGTGAGATAAGGTTATATCTCCTCTGACTGCAGGGAAGAAATCACTTCCTTTTTCCACCAAATCTTCTTCCAACCAATGTGAAATTGAAAACAAATAGAGAATTGATTCTCTTTAGGGTATTCATGATTGTTCAAAAAACCAACCAACCAACCAAAACACACAACCCCCCCCCCCCCAAAAAAAAAAAAGGAAAAAACAAAAAAACCCCCCAAACCAACATACACACAACAATAAAACTAATCCAAACAAGTGAAGGATTCACTTGGAGGAATATATTAAGATAATAGAATCGATGTAGGCCATATTCCACAAGATTAGTATTCTACAAAGAAGAAAACTAAATCAGCTTCTCCATTAAGGACAACACAGAATCACAGACTAGCTGAGGTTGGAAGGGATCTCTGAAGATTGTCTTGTCCAACCCCACTCCCTAAGCAGGGCCAGGCAAAGCAGGTGGTCTGGGACCACTCCCAGATGGCTTTTGAGTATCTGCAAGGATGGAGACTTCACAATCTCCCTGGGCAACCTGCACAATTGCTCAGCATCCTCACAGTGGGAAAAAACCCCAACCAGCAAAACAAATTACTTAAGCTTAGACAGAGCATCCTCCTCTTTTCTTCTCACTGGGCACCACCCTAGAAAGGGCCTGGCTCTGTTTCCATACAGTAATGAGATCCCCCCCAGCCCCTTCTCTTCCCTTGGCTAAAAAGTCCCAGCTTTCTGTCTTCCCTCATATGAGAAATGCCTCAGTCCTGTTGTTATTTTAGAGACCCACCACTGGTGTGTCTCTAGCAGCTCCACATCTGTCTTTCCCTGAAATCACAAAGCTGAAAGACTGAATTCACGCTTTTCTTGAAATGCCTTTATACTACAGGTATGATCCCGGTCCTGTGAATTTAATACCATGTAATGAAAACTGCTTTAACCGTACCCCACCAACCTCCATACAGCTTTCGGTTACAGAGCAGAACCTAAAAGCTGTCCAAAACACATTCCCAAGCCACAGAGCAAACAGCTGTGTAGTTCAAAAGATGAGGAGCCCCCTCAGCTGTAAGGCTTCCCTGCTCCCTTGCTTCTGACCCCAACAAAGGAACTGCAAAAGATTCAGAAGTAACATCACAGAACTCTCTGCAATCGATACCTTTGGGTTTTGTGAGGGAACATCATCAACTTTGATTTTGCAGGCCGGTGGTGCACAGATGTTTGACTTTTGCAGAGTAAGAAAGAAGTAAAAAGTCACTAAAAACAGTGTCAGGACCCATCAGACTGGGACCAGCCATGGGGGAGATGGAAGAACTAAAAGATCAAAATATAAAAATCATTCCTTTGGAGAAGAAAGAATCTGAAGAACAGAAACATGTTCATTTTCCTTAGAGAGACTGCTCAAAGAGCTTCAAACCCCTTCTTTTTGCCTTTTTTTTCCCCCATGCAACTTCTTTCTATGACATTTAACTTCCATTTGTCTTATTGGTCAAATTTGCTTTTATTTTCCAAATGCCTCTGATAGCTCCCAATTTTGATCTATTGCCCTGCCTGTTTCTTTGCCTTACAAATTCCCAACTAAATAATTAATTTACATGGGAACCTTAATTCCCATGTCCCTGCTTGCCCCCTTTTCAGTTCAGATGCTGGATTTAGTTGCCATTCTTTGGATTAATTGAGATTTAAAACAATCTTCAGCAAGTCACAACTCCTTGTGTTATTTGGAAGCAAGCAAGCTGTAACCCCAGAAATCCAGAGCATTAACACAGTTATACTGAGCCACACTAAAATCCAGCAGCTTATCTCCAATGGGGAGCAGAGGATGCACAGGCCATTGGTACAAAAATATGGCCCATGTGGACCAATGATCCCCTACAGCCACCATGCCATTTTCTGACAATTAATCTGTATTCTCCTCTGTTTTCAGTATCTTTAGTGTGACACTGAATATGTGACAAATTACTCAAGGGAACGGAAATTGCTGTCACCGAGGAAGAACCAAAACGCTGAGTTAAAAATTCTCAATGCCCCCCTACTTGATTTTCATCATGGATTTCTAAAATAACTGATATATAAAAGGATAGGAGTGAAGAGAATTTGTTTTGGCTTAGTTTTGGTTTTTTTTAATATAAACCTGTCAAGTCTGAAGCATAATAATCTCATTGAAGAAAAACAACTGCAGGCATTAATTTAAAATGGTGAAATCCAGCCTGTGTGACAACAAGCCCATTACCCTGTTTGTTTGGATACAAATTTGGAGGAAGGACTAGAGGAGAAATAAAGGTATGTCAAAAAGGAAGGAAAATAGTCAATAGATTTATCAAAGACAATAATGTGCTAGACTGGTTTTCAATTCTCTTCAGTAGAAACAAACTGGAATTTATCTCATCAATTCTGGTTTTAGTAAAACATTGAATGCAGCGCAGCATTGAAAAGTTCAAGACACAAGAAGTTGGGCTATTCTAACAACAGTTCCAGAGGACAATCATATGGAATCATTCACGTAAAAATCTGGGTATCTGTCAAGATAAAAGTCATTAATTTACTCTCAGTGCTGTCTGTAGGCTTTGTCTAAACTCATATAACAAAGATGAACAGGATGATTTGTTCTGAGCAGGTGACTAAGACTTTTTAACATCTAAGGCTCAAACATCAAGCATTTAGATGGATGAATTTGGGCAGAAGAACCATCTTGAGAATTATTAACCTTTACCCATCCACCTCTACCTCCAAAGAAGTCCTGCAATAATACCTGTGTGACTGATTAATCAACTTATTAAAACTATGGAGGAGGTAATTAGCCTCCCAAGAAGAACCAGGTGATGTATTCCCTATGACCTGGGCAAGGAAGTATTCCTATCTACATAGGAAGTCCTTTCTCCAAGACATATATAAGTCTGGTCACATATTTGCAAGAAAAGCAAGAAATATATATCCAAAAATTAAAATCTGATGCTGAGAAGGGATATCAGCATAATCAGATAAGTGCATAGGTGACCACTGGAAAAAAGACCAAAAGAGATTGACTTGTTTAGCTTGATAAAACAAAGGCTGAGAAAGGATGTGGTCGCTTTCTAAGCTGTGGGTAAAGCAAAATGCAAAGAGGGAAAGACATACTCATACTAAAAGAGAATTGCTTATACAAAATCAAAAGTCTACAAACTAATAGCAAAGAACAGTTGGCAGAATGTCAGAAGAGCATTTCAAAGCCTTAGAGGAAAAACTTTCCAATAGGAATAATGGGAACAGCCTAGTGAACTTTGTAACTAACATTACTTTTTTTACAATTAAAATTTAAATATTTGGATTTCAATATTTAAGATTTAATTGTGACTGATACAGGAAAGGACTGGACTTGATCTAAATGATGTTTTCTTGTGTTATGCTTTCATACAAGGATTACCTTCCTCAGCCCACGTTACCATTCAGCCTCATCCTTCCCTTCCCCTTATCCATCTCCAAATACAACCACATTACTCTCCACATCCCCTCAAGCCCTTTGTCTCAACCAACTCCTCCTGCCACTCTCCCTTCCCCTACCTCTAAAAAACACTCCAAGGCAGGCATTGGAAAAGCAGAGTTTCAGCCCAGGCATCTGTAGAATTTACCAGCCACAGCGTTGCTTTGCTGAACACATCCTTCTTTGTGGAAGGCAATTGGAGTGGGCAGAAGAAGGAACTTTCCCTCACTGAATTCTCTTTGATCATCGCTCCTGCTAGGCTTTTTTTGGCCTCACCTCAAGAATAACTTTTGTAACCAAGAAATCTTCCTAAAAACTGAATTCTTATAACGTGGATGTTCCATTCTAGACAGGTTGTTATTAGCACTGACTGGAATAACTGGGAAGGGGCTTCACTCTTACATTTGCCTGCATTATTCCATCAGAATGAGCCACAGGGAGGGCTTGCACACACATCTGCTCTTCACTAGTGTGAGGAAGCCACTGATGCTTAGCCTGCAGCAGTTCAGCCTCAATTGCCAGCCTGTCTCAATGGAAGTGGATCCATTTTTGTCACAGGAAATTCATGCCATGTTGTGCAAAATTATTCCACTCCCATTGCAGTTCAGCAATGAAAAATTCTCCATTGCAAGAATTGCATCTATTTTTGGGTGTAACCTAAATATCGAATGCCAAGTCACAGAGAGGTCACTGTGCTCTGAATGTAGAAATATCTCACAGGCCTTTTGTGCAGCACAATGGCCAACACAAGCAAACAAAAGAACTGGAGCAATCCATGGCTAGATCACAACCCCAGAAATCAGTCAGGGAACCACTGCTTACTTTAGTAACCACTCGAGCTTTTGTCTCTCAACGTACCCAGCTTTTCATTCAGCTGCCATTTATGCCATGCTGCAGAAAGACACAACAAAATACTGAAAAGGATACAATTACAGTTTACTCTACTGCTGTTATGGCCATACACAGAGCTATTTATAGCTCTAACCCAAATAGAAAATATAAAAACACAAATGGGTCTCATGAGTCTGCATGTGTGAAAACATTCAAGCCAATTGTTCAGTTCAGTAGCAAAAGCGGAACAAGAATAAAGAAATCAATGTAAATTTTGAAAATATGCCTAATTTCTGGAAATTCAATGACATTTTCATATATGCATACCTTTTTTTTATCCTACACATACTGAAAATTGTAATCACCTCCTCAATTAACAAAACCTAACAAAATAAAAATCATGTCTATTTAAGTTCTAAAACTCTAATTTTTAAATACCTTTCAGTGCTTTGAATGATACCAATGAAGTTGCTCCTATTGCCTTTTAAATATTTGTTACTTTCTTTTTATTACATTTATATTCTTAGGGAGCAATTCAACCAACGCTCCTCAAAAGCTCAAAAGGTCATGTAGGTTTGTATTTTTAATTCCAAATTAATCAGTCTGAAAACACTTACAGATTGCATTTAGTCAACATCCAAAAACAGTTTTTAAAATTTAAACTGAAATTTCTAATGGTAGATAGACATACATATATATGTAGTTAATTCTCCAGCTCAAATGCCACGGGAATGATCAGCACCAAATCAATAATAACCAGCACAGTTTTGGTTTTAAGGGTAGATGGATTTTTACAGTCTCTGCCTCCTCTCCTCTACTCAACTAAATTAATGTAAAGCATTTGGATTTTCACATAAGCTTTATCTGTGGTTGTCTATCTCTGAGTATTAGAAGCCAAAGAAACAGAATTGCCAAAGATGACATCTGGGATTTATTTTGCCCACTATCAAAAATTATAAACAGGTGTCTCATGTTAGAAGTCTAAAAATTCACCTGAATGACTGAAATACACCAAGATGAAATGAGACACATTACAGTTGTTCTGATTATGGAGATCAGGAACAATTGGGCTTTTTTATTATTATTTGGTTCTTTAATGTGTTGGTAACCTGAGTTTCCAGATCTTGCTCAACTGGAATAAAGAAATGAGTTCTGACAGTTTTTTGAGGGGTTTTATTTGGGGTTTTGTTGTTGTTATATATATGTCATCATTATTATCACTTTTGCAATTATTAACTATACTCCAGCCAAAGATACAACCCCCAGACACTGTGAGGGTTCTTGCAGACACCTTCTGAGTCAAGATATTGTCAAAACATTTTTTACTTCCCCATTACAAAGGTTCTGGCTCAACTTTCTTTTTCAGATCCTCCAACAATCAATGATATTCCCAAAGTATTCAATGCATTAGGTACAGATCCTTCTTTACATGCTGCCAACTGCTCTTTTCCTAGACTCTACAGTTTCTTAAGGAAGGACACCAACTCTTCATCTTTTAAGAGACCTGGCTGTTCCACACACCCCTCTTTGAACAGTGAGAAACCCACAACATCTGCAGCCCTCTGCTGCTACAGAGAACAGAACTTTGTTCTCTGATCAGAAGTCTGATTATGACTTTGATTGAATACTAGGAAAACCATCACGTGTAAATCAAATCTGGTCAACACATAAATAAGGGAAGGCATAATAAACTAACTGCATAGTGAAGAGCAAATTTAAAACTTTTCTAGGAGGGAAAGCCTACAAAAATCCACTGCTTGGAAATTCCAGAGTTATAAATCAAAATGTTATAAAGCTGAATGTATATTTGATTATTATTGAAGCTACCCTTACATCAAGGTTCAAAAAGGGATTGGGAATTTGCATATACTTAAAGGTACAATAAAGATTTCAAAGGTGTAAAGAAATGGCCACAGATTTAAGACAACCTATATTAATTGTAAACTAGAATAAAAAACAACAGCAGGAGACAGATTACACCATGTCTGTCTAAGCTGAGTTCTCACGTTTCCCTTAGAAACCTCTGGAGTAGCTCCTACCAGACACAGAGTACTTGCTTGGACAGACCCAACAGCGGTTAGTTACTGTTATGCACACCAAAGAATTTGACAGTCTGCAGGCAAAACATCTCAAAACTTCATAAAAATATAAAGACGACTCAGAGGACCTTTTAAAAATAAATATGAGACAACTGAATCCTGGACAAGTAACGCAGCAACACGCAGACACAGCCCACCCTACACTGTGATCACAGGAAGGTATTTTCTCCTGCCAAACCACTCATCACACTATTGAGAAGAAACCTGCTTGGTCAGAGGCCCAGGAGAGAATTATTTTAGATTCACAAAACTTATGGATTGCTTGGAAAGATGCACAACAAGTCACATTTCCTAAAGAGGTGCTGGATATGGAATTACAGCTATCCCACCACAGATTTACCTTAGGCACTGCAGAACAGCATCTTGGCTCAACAAACTATTGCCCTCTATGAAAACAATCTCAGGAATTAAAAAACAAACAAGCAAAAAAAAAAAAAAAACCAAACAAAAAACCACAGACTGCACAGTGTATCTTACAACCACCCATTGATTAGAAACTTGCATGAACTCTTATCATGCCCCTACTTAGCTCTCTGAAGACAATGGCTTGGCTTGCAAGGTATTTTGTTTTCACTTACACCTTTACCTTCAGTTGTATCTGAAGGTCCTTAATGTTTACAGCAGGGAAAAAAAAAAAATCTCTTTTTTCATCCCATGACAATATTTCAGCCAAAGAGATTCTTGGCTTTAGGAAATATACAGAAGAAACTGGAATTTCCTGCAGGTGCCATGAATTGACACCTGTTCTCCTGCAAATGCCCTCAGCATGTTCTGCACTGAGCAGACATGCTGACACAAGGCCACAAGTCTGGGATAAAAAAAGTGAAAGGAAGAAGAACTTACCACGAGGACAGCACTCAACCGGTCACTTTGGACCTGCTGCACTTGGATGCAGGGTCCTGGCACTTGTAACCTTGAGCCACTAGGAACATTCCCAGCATCTCCATTTGGGATGCTGCTGTTACTAGGCCCGAGACCTACAGATGCCCTGTACAAGTAGGTGTGAGTGAGTTTACCCACACCGGTGACCTCCAGCATGTCCGGAGGGAGGTGGGAGCTGGGAAGCATGTGCACACTGTAGCAATACTTTTTATAGTCCTCAGCTGGGCAGCAGCAGCCATTGCAGCAGCAAGTCCGGCACCGGCACAGCCGGATGACGGCCAGGAAGAAGATGAACGCTGCAAAGATGAACGAGACGCAGGCGAGGGAAACGATCAAGTAGATGTTCGTGGCGTTGAGCAGCGGCGGCAGTTCCCCGCTGTCATCGAAGTCCGGCAGAGCCTGGGGTAGGGTGTCAGCCAGCAGGATGCCCACGGTCACGGTGGAGGAGAGCGGCGGATCCCCGTGGTCCCGCACCACCACCACCACCTTGTGCTTGAGGAAGTCGGTGGAGCGCATGGAGCGCGTGGTGCGCAGCTCGCCGGTGTGCGGCGACAGCTGGAACAGGGTGGAGTCGGAGGAATGGGCCAGGTGATAGGAAAGCCAGGCGTTCTCTGCATTGTCGTCATCATCTGCCACCACTTTGGTCACCAGGTAGTCCTCATCGGCCAGGCGGGGCACAACTTCCACGGCTACTGAGCCGTTCTGGCTGGTGGGGTACAGGATGGCTGGGGCGTTGTCATTCTGGTCTGAGATGTAAACATTCACTGTTATGGCAGCACTCAAGGCTGGTGACCCATTGTCCTTGGCTTCCACTTGGAAATGGAAGCTCCTAAGCTGCTCAAAATCAAAGGCACGTTTTGCATAGATGCTCCCATTGGCCAAGTTCATAGACAAAAAGCTGGTCAGGGCACTGCCTGCGACTGAGGAATTCCTGAGCGTGTAAGAGACCCGTCCATTCTCCCCTATATCGGGGTCAGATGCCGAGACCTGGTAGAGAAAAGCACCAAGTGGATTGTTCTCCTCCACAAACACATCGAATGCATTAGCACTGAAGACTGGGGGGTTATCATTCACATCAGAAATCTGCACCCAAACAGTCTTCTGAGTGGTGAGAGGAGGAGAACCCAAGTCTGTGGCAGTAATGGTGATGTTGTACTCACTGATCAGCTCTCGGTCCAGAAGCTCACTGGTGACAAGGCTGTAGTAGTTTTGAAGGGAAGGCTTTAACTGGAAGGGAAGCTTTTCGGAGATCTGGCAGGTTACTTTCCCATTCTCTCCAGGGTCCTTATCCAAAATACTCAGCAGAGCTATCACTGTGCCAGGAACAGCATCCTCAGGAATGGGACTGGAAAGGGATGTAATTGTAATCTCCGGGCCATGGTTGTTCACATCTGTGATTTCCACCAGCAGTTTAGCTGTGCTGGACATGCCAAATGCCCCATTATCCCTTGCCTCAATAAGCATCTCGAGAAGGGGTCTCTGAACAGCTAAAACGCCATTGACTGTCACCTCCCCAGTGTGTGGGTGAATGGAGAACATTCGCTGTAAGTCAGCAGAAGTCGTATTGCTAAAGGAATACCTGACCTCTCCGTTAGGACCTTCGTCCAAGTCCGTGGCGTGCACCTGGACTACCAAAGTGCCACTGGGGGAGTTTTCCAGGATACTCGCCCTGTAGACCGAGTGCTCAAATTCTGGTGCATTGTCATTGGTATCCAGCACAGTCACAATGACCGGGACATCACCAGACTTTGGAGGGTTCCCACCATCTTTGGCTGTAAGCACAAGTCTGTGAGTGGCTTGCTGCTCCCTGTCTAAGGCTTTCTTCAGCACCAATTCAGGATATTTACTCCCATCCCCGCGTATCTGCATCTCCAAAGAGAAGTGTTCATCAGGGCTCAGAGTGTAATTCTGGACACTGTTAGCACCTTCATCAAGATCTTGGGCATTGGGGAGTGCAAACCGTGCCCCAGGTGACAGGAACTCAGGCATGTTTATATGATATTCACTTAAGGGAAAGCTGGGGGAGTTGTCATTTATGTCCAAGACTTTGAATTCCATCCTATAAAGCTCTAGAGGGTTTTCTAACACGAGTTCATAATTGAGAAGACAGACAGACTTTAATTCACAAAGCTGTTCTCTGTCTATGGGCTCGTTAACAGACAAAGCCCCTGTGCTGGCATTTATATTAAAATATTGCTTACTTGAGCCGGTGATCATGCGAAATTTCCGAGCTGAAAGTGTAGCTGCATCTATTCCTAAATCCTTTGCTATGTTCCCCACAGACGCTCCACGCTCCGTTTCCTCGGCGATGGAATACACTATTTGCCCCTCCGCGGTGCAGCAAATAAGGCAGAAAACCATTAAATAGCCCCGCATGCTTCCTCCCCTGGCTCAGCTCCCCGCAGACCGGCTCAGCAGGAACATAATCCAGAATTTCAGCGAAACGCCCCAAGTTCCCGGCGCCGAGCGAACGGGGGGGCGCTCCGGCGGCCAAGGCGCCGAGTTCGGTGCGGGCGCGGGAGGCTC
>VWZN01019039.1:1517-22223 GCA_013396955.1 Regulus satrapa
ACTTCCATTGTTCTTGATTGTTCATTCTGGATATGTGTGCCTGTGGCTTATGTAACATTATGGAATGTGTTCCAGATTGAAGTATTTTTAATTGTAATTGTTTTGGCCTAATATTTTTGTGTGTGTCTGAATTTGAAAATAGCCTTTAGTTTGGAAATTGTTTACACTTAAATGCTCCAAAACTAGGGACAGATATCAATAATTATTTTACATAGTATAGAATAAAAAGTATGTTTGTATCAAAGTGAATCATTTGCCTCTTTTGAGATTAGCAATAGTGCAGCAATATCAAATTTGAGAAGACAGTGGTCAGCATTTTTTAGAGTTCCTACCACTGATTCATTGGAAGGAGAGAGCTGCGGCATATGTTTTAACTGCTGTTAAAAGGCAGCTCCTACATGAGATATGAACAATAAATTTTGGCTGTAAACAACCATTATACCATTCAGCTTTACTTACCTCCAAAAGCATTGGTGGCTCCAAAACTCTTTAGTGATCATCGTTCCTATCTGTCTTTTAATTATTTTTAAACAGATTGTAGAATTCTTTCTCTTAAATTGTACTTAAAAATAGAAAATCATTGTACTATATAAGAGAGACTTTGGGAAAGTAGTGTTTCTACATGATATTACAACCCATCTTTTTAGTTTAGTTAATTTTCCGGACTGTATTTAATGTGATATAATGTTATATTGTAGCATCATCCAACATCTGTAATGTATGACTTGGTGTACACACTGTAACTTTTTCTGACAAGTGTAAAGGAGTCATTTACTATGTCTTACTAATATAAAAGTCCATCCTGATTTAATACAGGATTAGTACTAATAATGCAGTAGATACTGGTTATGGTGCAAATAACAATAGTAGGGACTGCTGCTGGGCAATTTCCAGTGCAAATTTTTCCAAAAAAGAGCTGATTCTATTAATTGAGTTCTTAAAATATTGAATTTATATATGAATATATGGGCAATGTTCTCATTTTCTCACTGAAAATTTATTTGCAAATAAAGTATCTCGTGAAACTTGTTAAATAAGGAGTCTGCAAGTTGTATGCAGCAATTTTAATTTATTTAATGCAAATAATCTAAGAATATGTAAGCACTTAAAAATATTAATATAGTAAGTCTGATTACTCTGATAAGAATATTATAACTCTTGCAGAAGAACAGTAAGAGGCCTGGAAAGGAGGAGTGATGATTAAACACTAAATAGGAGATCTGTTAAAGTTGGGATGTGTTAACCTGAGTGTCAAATGTGACAGTAGGGGTGCTCTTCCCTGTCTTGCTGGCTGCTTTCTTTCCATGGCTACTAATGGAACTTGTGGAAAGATTAAAACTCAATTAATATTTAATGAACTTAAAAACAAAACACAAAGCTCTTATATTTATGCAAACAGCAAAAAATTTTAAAAATTTAAACAATTTATGTCTTTTAAGTGGAGGACAACCTTTTCTTCTTTTTACCTAGCTTCTTGAAATTAGGAACATTCTTGTTAAAAAGCCAATAATGAAAAGTCCTTCTGCATTGCTGTTTCCACAATTCAGATTCCAATCAGATAAACTTCCGTCCTGGCTCTTCTAAATCTTTGTGGGAAATATATCTATTACTTTAGTAACAGAAATTTTAAGGAACTGATAAGCTAAATGTCTACATAGTTAAATGTAGTATGACCTCTAAGAATAAAGTCCAAGATATTTGAACTCATATTTGCAAGCTTAGGTGCTAAAATGTGATTCCTTAACACTTTTGTAGGCTCGCAAACAGTCAGATTGCTGACTATCTTCTGAAAAGCTCAAATCACTTTTGGTTTGGTACCTAACATGTATTTAAAAATGCAACCTTTGGGCACTAGTGGCTCATCTGTAGGAAATTTTGATAGTTCATTTGATCACACATAAACAAAATCCAAAAGGCTCATGACTTTTTAATGTGCTCATCACCATTAATTTTGTAAAACTGCTGTGCATGAACTCCTGAATTCTGCCATGGTGTCTGTGAGGTCCTGGATACAGACATGCATCTTAAGAATGACTGTCAGAACAAGCTCTAGATGGATGTCATGCCTCTTTCCCACTAATCTAATGCTGTCATTTGTGTTGAATGAGAATCTAAACATACAGGCAGAAAGTTTTCACTTTAGAGAGATTACCAGTCTGAACAAAATCAGAGTAACTGTATGACAAGATAAACCCTAAACCATGTCTTAGGATCATGAGCAATGAGAATTCAGTCCTTTTATTTTTAAAAATAAATAGACATCTCCTTACAGACTACAGTAGAACAGTATCTCAGGGAAAAATTATGTATTTACTAAGGAATTTCCCAACCTTGCAAAGACAAGCGAGAATTTTATCATCTTGGTTGTCAGAATTATCTTAGTTTTTAGTGATATAGACTACAGAAACTACGTTTGACAACTTGGGGATAGATGCTGTACAGGACTTCAAGAAAAGATGGCAGTAGACCTTAGTGGGGTTTGGACAGTATTTGTTGTTGCAGAGGAACATTATTAGCAGAACTGGTAAAAACAGAACTAAGCAAGAACAGGGGTCAAATAAGGATAAAGGGCCACATCCTGCAAAGTGCTGAGCATACTTTGAAGTGCTGCCCTTAACTCCTGTTGGCTCCTGTATGCAAGGAGAGTGGATTCAAAGGACGTGTGTATGTGCATGTGTGTGGAATAAAAGAACCTTATTTGAACCTGTCTTTGGGTTATGGCCAAGGACTTTCAGTCAAGATGATAGTCAGATGCCTGGGCTATGGAGTTACTTAAAGCAAAAGAAAAAAAAGGGGCACAGCTGCTTGGTTTTGATCTTGCTCATGTGATAAAAGTTCCAATAACTTTCGATCCTGCTGGCAGGTCCAAGGACCTTTTCTCATTATATTTATATAAATGTTAATAACTATTTCAGTATTATTAATGATGGCAAGATTTGAACTCATTAAAGGTGGGAAATTTGTGGGATTAATTTGCTCCAGCTTCTATTTGCCAAGAGAGCATTTTCCCAGCATTATTCTTTCTCCATATATATTAACTTTGTAATTGTGGATCAAAGCCTACTCAGCTTTGGATGTATTAAGTGAATCTTACTGAAATAGAAACTCAGAAAGGCATTTTCTGCCAAAAAATGTAAGTGGAGAAGTCACGATTGAGTTCAGCTTATTAAATCTGTTTACTCAGTGTGCCTAAGTCATATTGGAATTTAAAAGAAAAAATAAAACATGGTTATGCTTGGGCTGTGGGACATAATAAGAAGTATATTTTAGAAGTAGTAGTTCTGGGGTTTAGGTTTGAGGAACATCAACAATACAGAACAATAAACAAGACCTCATAAATAAATATAGTGCCTAGAATAATATGTGGCTTTATGAGGTGAAAGTTATTCAGGAATTGTGAAAAATCAGAACTTTAAATGCTTGTACTTTATGTTCATCTGAATATAAGAATTCCATCTGGTCCTGTATCCTGTCTTTGGAAATTGCTGATACATTTTTGCTTTCAAAAGAAGGTGTAAAAATGTACAGGAAACTACTGGGGCTGGCATTTTCCTGAACTCTAATTGCTAATCTGATTCAACTTTAAGTAGCTCTTTCCATAAAAATAAACATATAAAAATAATAATTGTAAGCATGTGCTCTATTTATGATATTTTTACATGAATATTTACATATAAGTTCTTGACCCCATTTACTTAATGAAGTTTATAATATCAGATCAGTCACATGAAATGAGAGTAAAGGTCAGCAAAGCTTAATATTGCTTCTCACTTGATGTGTGATAATTCTGTTGGTGAACCTCATTGTTTGCAGAGCAACAGATATCAAATTATTCTTCTCTGTTAGCCTCTTTAATTGCATTAATGACTTTAGTTATCCCAACATTGATATTAGTAATCTTTTGCTTTCAATCTTCTGGATTTTTTTAAGTGAAGCATCTTGCAGTGTTTTGTTTTCCTTTTCGTAGAAACAGGGAATTATTAGGGCTGGAAAACACTTCTGAGGTCATCAAGTCCAAACATTAACATAACAGTGCCAGGTCCACCACTAAGCCATGTCCCTAAGCACCACATCTACATGGTCTTTGTACACTTCCAGGGATGATGATTTCACCATTTCCCTGGACAGTCTGTTCCCATGCTTTTCCATCCTTTCCGTGAAGAAACTTTTCCTAATATCCAATATAAACATCCCCTGGCACAACTTGAAGCCATTCCCTCTTGTCCTATTACATGTTTCCTGGGAGAAGCGAGGGACCTGCACCTCACTACAGCCCCATTTTGGGGAGCTGTAGAAAGCAGAAAGGTCCCTCCTGAGCCTCTTCCTCCCCAGACAAAACACCCCCCAGCTCCCTCAGCTGCTCCTCCTAGGACTCGTGCTCCAGACCTTTCACCAGCCTCATTGCCCTTCTCTGGACACGCTCCAGCCCCAGGATGATCTTCCTGAATTGAGGGGCCCAACACTGAGCAGAGCACTTGAGGCGTGACCTCACCAGTGCCGAGTACTGGGGGACAATCAGTGCCCTGGTCCTGCTGCCACACTAGTGCTGATCCAGGCCAAGATGCATTGGCCTTCTTGGCCTCCTGGGCTCACAGTGGCTGAAGTTCAGCTGCTATTGACCAGCACCCCCAGGTTCTTTTCCCTAGGGCAGCTTTCCAGCCACTCTGTCCCCAGCCTGTAGCACTGCAGGGGTCGTTGTGACCCAAGGGCAGGATCTGGCACTTGGTCTTGTTGAACCTCACACCATTGGCTTTGGCCATCAATCCAGCCTGTTCAGATCCCCCTGCAGAGCCCTCCTGCCCTCCAGCAGGGGAGGATGCTTGGTGCATCAACAAACTGACTGAGGGTGCCCTCCATCCCCTCCTCAGACCATTGATAAAGACAACGCACAGGACTGGCCCCAGGACTGACCCCAGGGGAACACCACTGATGGCTGGCCACCAGCTGGATGCAAATCCAGTCACCACCATTGTCTGGCCTCAGCCACCCAGCCAGTTTATTACCAGTGAACAGAGCACCCACCCAGGCCCTGAGCGGCCATGCGAAGCTGTTCCATACTTTTATTTGTATTTGATAATGTTTCCATAATTTTATAGACACTCTAGTATTGCAGAAGTTAAAGCTATTGTTTTGTAGGGTCTTTTATTCTGAGATGGAATGTCAAAAATGCATACTTTGTAGACGTCGGGAATGTGGTAGTTTTATGTTGGTTTAGAATTATTTCTGTTTCTTTCCTAGTAGTTTGTATTGTGTGCCTTTTTGAATCCTGGTGCATATTTAACTGCTATTTTCAAAGAATTATCCAGAATGAATCTTTTTTAGAGTGCTCCTCATTATGATAATATAAAGGTATTATATTTTTATATGATCCCACCTTATGTGTTATGCTGCCTTTATTGATTTTATGTGTCCACAATCCATTTTAAGAACATGAGAGTGATTGTCCTGGGTCCCAGGCCAGTTTCCTACCTCCACCACTGGCTAAAATAAAATGCTGTTGGAAAAAAAAAAAAAAACAACATTCAAAAAGGGCAATCATGTATTGTTACTTTGTCAGAATATTCTCTCCAGCTCCAGCAGTTTGCAGTTCAGGAAATTCCAAAGTCAGAGATACTGTCTTTGTAGTTAATGAATTTTACTTCCTGTGCTCAGTACGACAAAATTCTGCAAATACTGGCAGTACATTTTAGATATGACTATCCTGATGAATTTTAATCATCAATAATACCTCCTCCTATTCTGTCCCTATACTATTAGACTTAATTGAAGTAATAAAGTCAATTAGTTTTCACCAGACTTCTAAGTTTGTTTAGAACCTCAGCTAATTGGTCATTCCACTCTTTTTTGGTCATATCTAATGTAGTTTATGTTTTTTCCAGCCCTTTCTTAACTCTGAAACTGTTTAGCTTCCTACTTTGTCTACTTTGGCTACCAAATCTTTTTTGCACAAGGTAGAAAACACATTTTTGAGGAAGGGATTAATAGAATTCAAGGCATCCTTTGACTGTTTAAGCCTAAGCATGCTGATGCTTATGCTGTAGAAATTAATGGGTATTCCAGATGCATTCTGTACCAAATGCAACTGTTCAAGTATTTCACTATATTTTGAGGTGGTATGATATGAATAGGGATAAAAGTGGAAAGAATTGATAAATGCTTTGATTTAAAATGTTCTGATTTGATTTAAAATATTTCTTTCCTCTATTATGTTCACATATTATTTTTGCAAAAATACTGAAGAAATTGGGCTTTGACTAATGATCTACCTGAAAATATGAGTCTCTCATCTGGTGTTACACGTAGAATACATGCACTGTTGAAATTAATATCTTTCTTCTTTGATCTCATTTTAAGGAGCAAGACCTTGGACACTAGTGTGCAGTTGGACACATTGAAGGACAAAAGGTTTTCTGGGGTAGTTTTTTGTGTGATCAGGTACAGAGATAAACACTGTAACACTATTTACATTTTCAGGGCTATTGCTATTGTAGTTTTAAGGGTGATATTGTGTGCACCAAGAATGCGTGTCATTACTCCTTTGAACAACTTCATATTTTAGGCATGGTATGCTGGTTGTGGCTTAAGGAGAGAACAGAAACGCAGTTTACCTTGTGGGAAGGGGATTCTTCTGGTATTTCTCTATTATTGGATAATCCCTTTGATGAGGAACAGTCCCCAAATTTCTGTTCTCCCTCTAAGTCTGGCACCTACCCCAAATCTGTATTTATTTGAAGAAACAGGCCCCCAAAATGCCTTGCATATTTATCACTGCTGTTTCCATTTACTGCCTGATCAACCTTTTTAGAGACTATACTCTTTCTTCAAAGGTTATTGTTGCTGGGGAAAAAAAAATTTCAAGTCCTAGATATGCCCTCTGATCTTAAACAGTATCTGTTCTCAAACCACAAGTTCTTGAAATGGCTCCATGTTAGATACTACAATGGGTTTGCTGCATCACAGGCACTCAAGCTTCAAAATTTTGTCCTTGCAATAAAAGTAGAGGTGTGCTGTTGGTCTTCAGATAAGGAACTTCTCTTGCTGAAAGGGAATGATTTGTGGATCTTTTGCAATTAATAAATTTGCTTCTCCTGAACTGAGGATTTAGTCCAAAGCCTCATTTCGGTTGTGCAAGAGCATGCAAAGGTTAAGTCACATGACCGATCCTACATGTGGGATTACCTTTGTTTTCTCAATAAGGGCCATATTTCTCAGGGGTTTTCTCTTTGCTGATTGTTCAAGATGCAAATACTGTGCAAAAGGTAGCTAGAGTTTGAGGTTTTCTTCTCAGGAGTTAAGAAAGCTTTTGTATTTTCATCTTCTCTCTGATCACTAAAAGAAAAGCTCATGCCAGAGAGTCTAAATTCTCCATATCACTACCCAGTGTGTGTGTTTTACTCCAAGGCTGTCTGCTTCTTCAGTTGGCTTATGTGGGTCAGCTTCCTCTCTCCCCAGTCTAAGTGGGCTTGCTTATTTCTCAACACCATCGCAGTGTTGGCCACTGAACTATTTGGCTTTGTTTTCTAGACACAGATTCAAATGGCTTCTTCTCTGTGTTCTTTTGTCCTAATACTTCCTTCTCTTTTTAATGAAGGCCAGATGGTCTCTCAGCCATGACCTCATTCCTGACTGTTCTTGATATGGTTCTCGACATAGGTTCCCATTCTATTGCCTTACCTGTTCATCAGGGTGATTTGCATGGTTACAGAACACTGGCCACCTTGGGACATACAATACTCATATAGAATTTGCTGTTTAATCTTTCCTTAATTTTCATTTCCACAATTAAGTTCCACTCTACATTCTTTAGAATTCTTAGACCAGTTCTGTTGGCCTGGAGTGTTCTCTTTCAAAGGGAACAATGTTTTACTAATTACTGATATTAGATGATCTGTGCCTTCACAGGCTTTGAAGATTGTAAGCCTTGGCCATGCATTATTAATTTTAGGTTTTTGATTTACGCTTCCTCTCAGAGAACTTGCAATAGATACAGCATGCCCCTATTTGCTACATTCTGTACTCAAATTTTGGATGGAGACTCTGGCCACTGAAAGAGATTATTGAAATTACTGGCAAGCTAGGCATCCTGTTTTCAGCATGTCTACCAATCGAAAGACTTGAGAGAGGAAGTCAACCAGTAATTCAAAGTGAATAAACTGTCTTTTATTAGAGGTAACTAATTACTGAAGGGAATATAGTAGATAGTAGTGCATAATGCTGATATTCTATATGACGGCATTACTGTTAACCCTTAGAAAGCAGTTCTTCAGGGCTCATGATGTTCTTGTCTTTTAAACACAATGGCATCTCCTAGACTAATATCTCTAGTCTAGGCAGTGCTAAGACACACCTGCACGTTCCCCATCCAAGCCTCCACAACTTTTCTGCATAGCTACGGACTGCATTTTAATTTTACCATGGTCTCAGGTTTTATGCAAATTTTAAAGTAACTATTTTTGGTATTTCCTGAGATCCACTCATTTTAAGTGTAATTTTTTCAAACACTCCTTGTTTATAGAACACTACAGCTATGGTCTTGATCCAGAGTATTTAGCTAGGATCTAGTAAGGTGTATGTGTGAAGGTAAGTATGAATTAAAGGGGAAGTTTCTGTACAAAGTTTTGCTAGAAGAATTAAGAATTCCAAACTGCTTTGCTGAATATATTTTAACATATGTGTCTTGTAAACGAAAAAGACAGTTGCATATTTGGGTGCCTTATATTTTTATTTCTCTGAGTTACGGAATTACAGCATCTCTTCTTTTTTATACAAGTCTGTGAGTTGTAGTGATAAACAATTAATCTGTTCCAGAATATTTTTGGACCACTATTTATTAAGGGTAAACATTGCTGCAAGGCGTAAACAGTGAAAGGTGATTGTTTAATGACTAACGTGAAATTTTAAGAGACAACAAAGCCTTCAAAACACATTGATACTCCTTTTAAAAATGTGGAATGAAAATCCTTAGAATTAATTTTGAGAATTAGTCTATGATCATGAGCAGACAGAGCTGGGAATATCAGATTGCCAACAGATAAGTATTTTCACATTGGAAAAACACATCAGTATCCACCTCAGTATTTTCTGGAAAAAAAGTTTTGGCTTTTCTTTATTCACAAAAGAATTTCTAAATAGTTTTCTGTATATCATTTATATTGTTTAGACTTTTGGTATTAAAATAATCCCAAATTCATTGATACAATTTTGTTTTCGGAGTCTTCTATTCCCTAGGCAAAAAAAAATGTTTCAGTTGCTATCTAGCTTCAATTAAAATTTGGCTAGAAGGGGTTTTTTTTCATTGGAAACATTAGTCTGTTTCCATTCCAACTGCAGGCTAACATCCATGCTTTGGGATAAATAGCAATGAGCCTTCTCACAGTTTCTCAGAAGCTCTTTAAATAAACAATAATTGTGTATCAACAACCTCCTGATGTCAGAAGTTCTTTTTAAGAGGCATTCAGTCTGCTTTGTGGATTAATAATTCTTCTACAGATAATGTTTAACTAAAATATGTCCATAAATGACATAAAAGGAAATTCTATGAGAAGGAGCTATAGGAAGGTACAGTGTATTGGAAAGTAAAGAGTGCTAGGATTCTGTCTGTCTGCATTGTCACAGCTTAAGAGACATTGCTGGACCTTGAGCTGCAAGTGGGGAATACCATGGAGGTGCCTAAGGGAAAGGGAAGAAAGTTCTATTTAAGTTCTCTGAGAGTCAAAGACTGCTCTGAGTTGGTTTATCCCAGGTGTGCTGACTACCAATGGCTCCACTGGGATGACCCAACAACCACTGGAAAACTTCATTTTGTTTCCTCTGGCTCTGTCCAGTGCCTCGGTATTGGTGGAGAAATGGGATAGAGGGCACTGTGCTGGGGTTGCATCACGGGGAAAAAAACTGTGTAGTGCATTTTTCTTAGAGAACTGAAGGTGTCACTAAAAATCATGAAGACAAATCCATTCCCTGGAAGCCAGAACAGGGACAGTCTGGGGAAGTGGTGAAAAAGATGAATCCTTTTCCAGTTGCGGAGTCTGATAAGCCAAGATAACAGAAAGCAGGATACTTTTTTATTGGTGTTAGATCAGTCTCAGTTCTTTATGCATCCCTGTCCTTAAAAAGTGCTAATTGTGGCTATAATTGGACTTAGTAAGTCCTCCAATTATGGTAAGAACAGTCTAAAAGGTTCAATTTCCATCTGTTACTAGATCCATGGCTTGAATAGCAAACACTTTTTTTTTTTTTCCTTAAATTTGGCTTTGTTTCTTGAATTAACACTTGTTTGTCACTGGGTTCAGTATGTGGAAGATAAATACGTGTCACTGTAAAATGTTTAAAAATAATTTTTAAATGCTTCCTCCTGAATAGGTAGTACTTTTGATAGTCATAACTTCTGGTTCTTTCTCTAGATTCTCTAGTGATGCATATTGCTTACTGAAGTATTTTCCTTCCATAATTCCTTCAGCTTGTCTTTCCTTATAATTTAGGATCTTGTGCTTTCTTAGGTCATGTCATAGGATATAATGGTTTATATATTTATATATCCCTGATAATTAGGGGAAAGATATAGAAAATATCTTGATAAGCTTGTTTTAATTGACATGACACTGAACACAGTGGAGAATGTATGACAGCATTGCAATTGTTCTCCATTCACTCTGTATCTTTTCAGTCTCCTCTTTTTCAATTTTGGTATAAAGTAATGTTTTAAGTTTTATCCTTGGCTGGAAGACAAAATTTCTGAGAGTATTTGCAGTCAATGATCTGTCATAGTGTCAAAGAATACATCAAGTGTTTAATAAGACAATTACCAAGGAATCATACTTTTTTTCTATAATAATGGAAACTGAGCACTTTATCACTTTTAACAATGAACAGTCACCTCTTACTTTTCTTCCAGGAAGGATATGAAAGAAACCATTAAATATCCACTTAAGGGGGAAAAAGCAAGTAGGAAATAGAGAAAGAAACAGCCAAATAAATAGATGGCAACATAAAAGTTCAGTGTCTCTCTCCTGCTACACAATCTAGTACAGTCTTATTGGGCTGGGGATTGTTGACCTCTGCTGAGGTCTGAATGACCCTTAAATTGTGAATTATTTTAGAAAAAAATATCTTTCCAATCTCAAACTACTGCTGGTTTCTATTTCAAAACAAGTTTAATTTGCATGCAATGGTGTGGTGTGCCAACACTTTCTGAGTTGGAGGAAACACTGATCATTTATCATGTGCAGAAGAAGAGTGAGGGCTAACTTTGAAACTGATTTGAGGAAGTTGTGTAATGGCCAAAATGGAAAATGCAATTACTTTTGTCAAACATCTGTGGAAATATGAACTATCATCTAATGAAATGTGTTAAAAAGTGTTTTGCAGAATTTATTACTTTGCTGTTTTATATTCTGTTGTACAAGTTGTTAACTCCAGGAATAATTCATGTCTCTGTCTTGCTGACTCTTTCTCTATCTATCTATCTATCTATCTATCTATCTATCTATCTATCTATCTATCTATCTATCATCTATCAGTATTCTCTGGTAGCCTTGTCTTGAAAAACATGTTAGATAATCTGGTAATGCTGTTGGAAGCTTAATCCCATAGTTGAGTTTAGTTTCTATGGGAAACAACATTGATAAAGAAAAGTGCACTTTCCCAACTGATTTTCCATTTTTGCAGTTTCTGTACCTTGTTTAATATTTTCAGCAGACATCTGAAGGACTAATACTTTCTAATTTTTAATACTTTAAAAAAACCCCCTTCAATTTACAAAAATCATTTGTATTCCACCAAAGCCATAAATAAAGCATCATGCACATCTGCCTGTCTTTCTCTACCAGAAAAAGCTTTATGCAGAGCTTTCCCACTTTCATTTTTCACTTCATCTTTATTGGCTGAAAATCAAACGCCTTCTTGTTTACTTTGGCAGGCAGTTGAAGGTTATGACTGAGCCCCTCCATTTTCTTTCTTTGTTGCATTTACAGTAGTGATCAAAACCATGAAGTTTCCTTTATGTATTTCTTTGCTGAGAATTCCTGTGAAATAACACTGTGGACATAACTGCTCTTGGCATTTACTGCCAAAATTTAATTATCTGATGCCTGTGTCATATTATCACTTATTCATTTCAGTCTCTTCTTATAATAGGGTCATATTGTGCCTGTAACCACATTTTCATTACTTGTCTTTGACACCTTTCTCTTTCAGCTAAACATCTCTTGAAGTGGCACGGAACACAATAGTCAAAGTTTCATTGCACCATCACTAACCTTTACACAGTTTATATTGCTTTCCAGCTTTTTTCTCTGCCGTATTTGATTCTCAGTTTGATGACTTTCTGTGTGAGTTGTACAACTCATTTGTCTTCCAAATATATCAGTGAGTTTTGCATCACACTTATTTTAACTACAATATAATTTATATTTCTCAGATTCAGTGTTTTAGTTTTGCAACTTGTAATAATAATGAAAAAGAAAGCAAGAATTTAATCTATCTTATTAATATTTTTCTTGAAGATTTAAATACAGCAAATTGAATATAAAATTTCATATAGATAGATTTGATGAAGATATTTTTATGTGAGAATTATAATAGTCTAAAAATTTTCTAAAACTGTTATAAGATGCAAGGAGCATATTTGTGTTTTATTCTATGTGAATATTTTTAGTTGGGTGACAGATACTTTTTGTTCTGTTCATGAAACGGTATTTGCAAGCACTAGGCTGTTTGAGAATTCATTGTGCTACTTGGAATATTGAAAAAATGTTATGCTTGCACTCATATTCATATGTCCAATATGCATAAGTACTTGTTACATTATCATACTGGGTGACAAATATAGAAGCATATAATATGTGTGAGTAATTGAGACAAATTAAGACCCTACAATTACCTCTGGAAAGAATGCGCCGCTGTTTGTAGAAACTCCACCCAGAGTTACCTTTTACAAACCTGAATTTGTCGGGAGAGGACTTTCACTGCACGTGCACCAAAAATTTTGCTGGCAGCTTTCCCCATCCCCATCCAGCACCACAGGAATGGCTCATTGCCTTAAAGAAATACAAAGGAACAAGTGAAGGGAGAAGTCACTAAATGCCAGAATGAGAACAACCACAAGACTGAAAAAGGATGAAAAATAAAACATTCAAAATGTCATAATAAACTGGAATTCAGATGAAAATCAAACTGAAGGAAATAATAAAAGAGAAATCAAGACATACAGAATAATGTATTCATGTACACTGATATATATCCAAAAGCAGTAATTAGTGATCCAAACTTGTAGATTTCTGCCACAAACTCTTATCTGGGAGGTTTTGGCTATCTTCCTATGAGAAGACAAGGCAAGGCTTTTAGAAAGCATGGAATTCTCACAGCTGAAAAGAGACTTTAATGTTAGCATACAGATGCTTCATTGGCTTCTTAAGTTGTTGATCTAAAAACATTTCTTTTTCCAGCAAAGGAATATATGGTAGAGCTGCAGGCTGTGATCATCTCCACTTTCTCCTGCAAGAGAGAAGACTTCAGGAAACAGAGTTTTTATGGAATGTAGGGGCATAGGAGAGGGTTCTTCTCCTTGAGTTTGTCAGGGAGAGGAAAAAGAAAATGGTCAATTACTCTGAAGTTCAGTGCCATTAATTAAATACAGGAGATGTCAAGGATGTTTTCTCTGTATTGCCTTTCAGTTATGAAAAACCAGTTTTGAAATCATATTAAGTCCTGTCCTGAGATATATTATATGCCTGAAAATCTTACTGACCTCGCTGGAAATTTGTAGTCCTGTGTAGGAGGTCAACAAGTTCGTTTTTATGAACTCATTGCCTTGTTTTACTTTGAGGTTGATTCCTGAACTACCCTGTAACAGAGCTCACTGTCGAGAGTTTGCTTTGCAGTCTTGTCTTAGCTTATCTTAGAGCCAACATCTGTGTTCTTCCTTTAAATTCTCATTTGAGGGAAACTGGCTCACTTGGCAGACAGAGTTACTGGGACAAATATAACTGGACCTCAACGTCCAAATTCCCTCATGGGCAGATGTAGGCTGATGTTTTTTTTGCTACTTGTTGTTTGGCAAAAGGTCTTGCAAGGCCAGATTAGTTGTTGCTTAGATTATGAAGCATTATAGATTATATACAGTGGAAAATGGTAGAAATACATGAAACCTGAAGAATCCATTATGTTTTTGCATCTGTGAATTTTCATTGGTTTGGGATGTAACAATTTGATTTTGGCATTGTCCTCATGTTCATGTCAATAAGTAAGATAGCTAAACCTCTTGGGAATTACTCTCTTAATCAAGGCCATCATTAAATTGTGTATGCAGAAATGGGCCTAGAGACTGGAGTTCCTGCCAAAACCCCAGAAGCCAGAAAAGAACATCATGATTTAAAAAAAACATTCCTGTAAGACATTTACCAATGTTTATGCAAGTCTTAGTCCATCTCTTCCATTGCTGCTTTCAGTTGATTGAGAGCATAAGGTGCTTCCTTATGCTCTCAAGTCAAGAGAAGCCTCTGGAGAAGCAGATAAAAGTGATGCCATTTTCACCTTGATGTTGTATGATCTTAAATTTCCTCAAGGTTTCTCTTGGATCCTCCTCTGGACTCCTGCAGTCTGCAGAATTCTGATTAAGCAAGGTTCCTAATTGTTTTAATAGCCTCGCATTTCACTCCAAGAGTGCCAGTGTATGTTTGGAGTACCTGTGGACATTAATTTTAAATTGTCATCTGAAATGTGTTTATTGCATGTTCACAGGCTGAAATGTGTTTATTGTTATGCACATAGCGCATGCATCGTTATATAAATGTTTAATGTATGGATAAGCTTATATTATTTTTTGCTTGTTGCATTTCCTTGTTGCTAAGAATTGTTCAGTCTAATTTATGTCCATTTGTAAGAACACATGCAAAAAATTTCATCATATTAGTATTGGTATAAGCACAATGTAGCATCCACTTCATGGTTTGGCTCTGCCAGATATTTGCTATCACACAATCATGTTTCAAACAGACTGTGAGTGTATTACATGCACATAGAAATATACCATCAGCTGTAAGGATCTAATGTTGAAAATCAGATCTCTAACCTTACCTTTTCTGTATTTCCAGATTTTTCCCGCTTCCCCCTCTAATATAAGTTTGAAATTAAAATTTTGTCTGAAATTAAATAAATTGCAGAAAACAGTAATTAGGCACAAATCATCTTTTTAACTCCTGTAAAATGTTTGAACCTATCATCAGCAGTGGCGAGGTCCAAAAAGAGTTGCTCAGGGCTTAAACCGACCTGAAGTGCATTCTTTTTACTGACTTATGTATCTTTCTCGAATGAAAAAACCCCAACCAAACAAAGCTCAACAAACAATCCACACAATTGGTGCACAGATGGTACAGAGCAGAACCAGATTCCTCTGCAGAACTGTAAAGCTTTCATGCCATGCAGTTTCTACACTGATACAGATTTTACCCATCCATCTGAGCTGTTAAGTTTTTGTGCACCGAGTGTGAGACTCATAGATTTGGCTCCAGCATCCACTCACCCCCACAGATAGAGAGGTATGGCTTACAGACTTTCCTAGCACGGTGCCAGAATCTGTCTCCTGCTGCATGACCTGATATGCCAGCTGCAGGTGGTTGGCAGCTCCTCTCGTTCCCTGTCTCGCAGCGTGCTGCTCTGCCCCGTGGGACGCTCTGCTGGGCTGCATGTCCACCAGCTCCTGCCCAGCTGTCAGGCCCTAGGGAACCTGCTGCCAGGTGTGTTTCCTGCCTGCAGCACAGGAACTTTGGCCTCCTTTTCCCCAGGAACCCCAACATGCAGATATGTCATCTGCACAGGACCAGTTTACCGCTTTGTCTTATTCGTTGGAAAAGAAGAAACATGAGAGGACGGAGCCGTTTTAAAATGAAGTTATGCAAAGCTACAGTCAGGTTTTGGTTTGGTTTTTTTTTGCCAGAGCTTGATGATTTGAAAAATTTGTTCACATATTTCTTCCAGCCTGTATCAAATATTCTGGAAAGTCATCTGCTTCTTCAGACATCTTTTTGGTCCTCTATTGTATCTGGATAAATGTATCTGAGGACTGCTGGTTTAGTGGACGTCTACTTTCATACCAATAATGCACTAAATTGTCATTATTTCCCAGACAACAAAAATAAATATTTCATTTGTTGTTCCATAACTTATTCCACTCTTGTGGTTTCTTAAATTTTTGCTTATTTCAGGTCTGGCTCAGTCGTATTTCATCAGGCAAAGCTGCCACCAAAGCTTGATGGGAGATTTGTCCAAGTAAAGGGCTTTAGGGTTTGACATGTATTATTTTGCTGTGTCTTTGTGCTGTTACTGTCTCTCATTTGATTTGGAACATAGATAATTATATTCTAGATTTAAAACAACAACTTCTTTATTTTTGTACAAATAAAATATTTGTTTTACTATACAACGCCTGGAAACACCTTCAAAGAGGTGATTTTAGTATCTTATGATTTTCTGTACACCATAAATAGTTACTTGGAATGTGCTTCTAGTTGTCTGCCCTAAAAGGAAAAAAATACTGACCAAAAGAATTTAAAGTGCTTAAGAGTTTTAACCACAAAGGATACACAAAGAGGCTAGAATGGCACATGGTGCTGAGCCTGTCAGATTCTTAAAATACCACCAATTTGGTGGTCTATAATCCTGTCACTCTTTTCATATATCTGAAAAAAATGCTTAACATCCTCGTTAATTGAAACTATAGCTTTCAGGCAGGAGATTTGATTTTTTCCAGTATCAATGTTATAAAATCAGAGGGGATTTAGAGTAAGAGCATAGGGCTCTACTTTTTAAAAAACCTACTGAAGCTTTATAAAAAGGTTACTGAAGCTTTATAAAAAGGTTTTCCAGAGCAGTTTACTCAGAAGGGTTCTCTTGTATATCATGTTATCCACAATTTCTTCTTTCCTGTTTTCATAGTAGAACTTTCTTGATGATCTTTGTGCTTTAAAATCCATTGTGCCCCTTTTCCTTCCTGCGCATGAGAATTTATTCTTTCTTTGTGATTTCATTCCATTGAACTTTTTATGATGCCACAAAGATCAGATTCAGGGAAAACCTGAGAAGTGATCAAAATTAGTGCTCAGGATTTCACAGGATTGAGCACACTGAAAGAATTGCGGTCATGTTGAGGCATAATTTTCTAGCAAAAGCCAATCAGTTTTAAATGTGAAGTGGTCCAAGAATATATGAAACATAAGGATAAATATTCCAAAATAAAATGTTTTCCAACATTTTCTCTGAAGAATCAGCTATACAACTCCAAAAAAAATAATGATTCTTGTTTTAAAATCTAAGAATAGAGGGATTTTAAACCATAAATGATGGTACTAAATAGCGTATACTCTTCAGTGTATGAACCTAAAGATATTCTAGAATAAACTGGAGCTCTGTTATTGTTATGACAATCATCTTATAGTTGTTTATTCCAATATATTTATTCAGAATTTTCTGCTTGTCTTCTCCCTTTTCTTATCTAAGTCTCACACGGAAAATTATATAGAACCGATAGAACCAGTGAAGAAGTCGATTGCAGTGTCACATCAATCTTATTTGTTGAGCCACACATGATATGTGTTGCAGTTTGGATTTGAGTGATTGGTTATTTTAGTGAGAAATAAAGTTTTCCTCCCCTCAACAACAACAGTATTGACAGAGAAGAAGGATCAAGCCATTCTGAATTTCAGCAGGTGAATTAGTCAGCCTGCCATTCTTTCACTATGATCAGATTACTCTATGCAAACCATCCTTAAGTTCTTTCACACTGAATAAGTGGGGACACAATAGGTGCTTCTTTCGGTGGGTCAGCTGAGAGGGAACTACCTTTATCATCTTCTGCCATATATCATGTGCTTACAGATGTCCTTATCCAATTCCCATCAATTAAATTGTAGGACATAATTGTTGAGGACAGGAATCCTGAGAATTTATAGCATGAATGTTGAGTCTATTTGATCTTGACAATAAGGTCAGACCTTCGTTTCACTGAGGTGTGTATGTATATCCTTGAAACATTTTCTCCATCTGACAGCAGCAAGGTGTACAGGAGATTGAAAGGGGGTGTCCTTCCACCAAAGGAAGACACCCTTGGGTTAGCACAGGGTGTTTGTATATAATGGGAAAGATGGAATCTTAAAAGTTTCTGTTGACCTTCATCACTAAAATGAGAAGAGGCCCACATCACAGATGTCATATTGAAGGCTGACCTTGGATTCCTATATGCAAACAAAGTGTGCATTTGGTCTTTGAAGATACTAGAGGACTCATATCTGGGAAAACAGCTGAGGAATTATTGATTTCTTAAATGGGACAACTTCCTTTGGTGATGTGTTTTTATTTGATGCTTGGCACATTTTAAATTTCATATGAAACAACCTGCACTGTGATGTGATATCCCTGCAACTTCTGCTTCCCAGTTGGATGGAATGGGTTTTCTTCTATCTTCTATTCTTTCTTCATTTCTAGGCTAATAAGGTTTTAGAAAAGATACAGTCTTGTAACGGTGCTCATAAGCTCTTGTCACGTATCATAGATTACATAAAGTCTCCTAGGTATTCTTTGATTTCCAGGTTTTCCAAACATCTCTCTCCCAGATACTTTTTGAACGATTATTTCCTTCAGCTTGCGTTTTTCCAGAATGAATCTCATTTTGGGTGGTATCCAAAGCCCATTGAGGTCAGAAGAATGTCTCCTCTTGACTTCAGTGAGCTTTGGACTTGTTTCTTTATTTCCTATTTCCAGAAGCCAAATTCTGCACACCTTATTGTTTTAATAGGAATTTTGTATCAGCAAGGCAAGCCGCGTTGTCTTCCACGGTCTGATATTTTCAGACTCCTTTGCAATGTATTTCACTCCTTTCACTAATATTTATAATGGCACAACATAATTTACAAATACAAGTGCTGTTTACCTCTCACCATGGATAGCTAATGGAAATCTTAAGTAGTACTTAAGTGAGTGAACTCTGTTGATTTGATACCACCTCTTTCCAAACTTGATATATGTTCTTCCATTAACTTTGCTTTGGTTTTTTAATTACTTTGAAGCTCATAAGGCTTTGTAAAGGTTTTGTAAAATATGAATAATTTGTGAGAGGCACTGTAATCAGACATAAAGTCCAGCTACAGGTTATATTTTACATCTAACAACTTTTGCCCAGATTCAGGAAAGTGCTTTAACATGTGCTAAAGTCTATTTCTGTTAAGAAATGCAACTAGATTCTTAAATGTAATTGTATAAGGGGGGCAATTTGATGTCAGTAAAAGTTAAGGAATATGTTATCTTCATTCCTGAATAGGAAAATCCTCTCAATTAGAGTCTTTTCTATATTATCAGTTCTTTTAGGTGAAAAATTCCAAACTGCTCTAAATAGAATATTCATGACTCCATTATTGTTATCTCTAAAGTGAGTGTGCTCACTTCAGAATGTGAATGTGTGCTCATTTCAGTGAATGTGAAGCACTGGAATCCCCTGGACTTCCTTGTGAAAAGTTTTAACCATATTTCTCTCTTAGGAATTTTTTTCATTTCTCAGTACCTACTCCTCTTGGCATACCAGTTTAATTGGCAGCAGTTCATAAATTATCTAGATAATTCTTCTATGATCTCTGGAATGCATACATCCACCTTCCAGTTTATATTTTTTCCTAGCTGTTTTATTAAGTACTTGTTATAAGTAAATGTACCAATAAGATTCTGCTGCTCTTGATGCTCAGGCATATCTTCCTCCGTTTTCTTGTTTAAGATTATTGTTTTAATTATTCCTTTATTCTTTCATTTTTCCTCTTTAATCTTTGATTAATTTGAGTGATATTTCACAGAATCAGAGATCACAGAATGGTTGGAGTTGGAAAGAAATCTCTGCAGGTCATCTGGTACCACCCCCTTTCTCCAAGGGCCAAATGGAGAAACTTGCCCAGTTCCATGTCCAAATGAATTTTGAATGTGTTCATGGATAAAGACTCCACAACTTTCCTGGGAAACCTGTGCCATCACTCAGTCACCCTCACAGGAAAAAGGGTTTCCTGATATTCAGATGGAAACTCCCAGCTTTCAGTTGATACCCATTGACTCTTGTCCTGTTCACTGGGCACCACCGAAAACCTTCATGCCTTCAGGTATTTATTTACACTAGGAACCTTCTTTTCTCCAGGTTATAGAGTCCTCACCGGGCATTTTTTATGCATGGTGTTATTTTAAGACATTTTAATTTCATACATAACAGAGAGCCTGTGAGGGTAAAGAACAGCAGCTGGAGGAATCTAAAACCAGGTATTTAACACAAACTGTTCATAGGCCTAGAGCTTTAGTTGGGCTGTATGTAGAATTATAGATTGACTGAGCAGGTGAAGACAATTTTTTAGACCAAGGTTCAGTGCTTTACTACCAAAAAAATTTAAGATTAATATAAAGTCAGCTGTTAAAATTATGTGGAGTTTAATTCAGTATCTTTCCTCGTCTTTTCAGTGAAATTTTGAGTTTCAGCCTAGGTTTGTCTAGGGCAGGACACTTCTGCTTTTTGTTTCAGCATCTACTACTAGTGCACAAACCTCTTGAAAGATATTTCAGGGGTCAATAATCAACAAGGACATACTCTACCCAGGAACGTTAATCTATGAAGAGGTACTTCTAGACAGATAGTGTTTCTACACAGAAGATATTAAGAATTTCTCAAAGGTAGCTTTTGTGGTATTGTCC
>VWZN01019040.1:16364-72666 GCA_013396955.1 Regulus satrapa
GATATTCACTGTATGTGTAGAGTGTCTGTGAGTTCACAGGGCTACATTATTTCATATACAGCAGTGGAACCGTCCTCATTCTCCAAATTGTCTTGTTACTTTCAAGGTTAATGGAACTGAAATTTTTAAAACATAGGCAGTCAAAGCTCAGTTAATATCCAGACTGCTCTTGATTTGAAAAGAGTAATGAATATCTTCCTCCTTCTCTTATATTTTAATGTAGCTACTAAAGCAAGAAATAAGATACTAATGCTGACTAGCTCCTTGTTCTCATGAGAGGTGATTTGTCATATCTTAATGACTTTTTTGTAAAGTCGATGAAAGCAAAATCTTTCAGATTTCAGTCGCTGTGGAAAAACTGTAACATCTGCTGAAGTAATAGGGGCTGACTGGCTGTCCAGAAGCCCAATGTTTCTTTCTTGACAGTGTGTTCCTTCTGTTCCTTAGCCTGATGAGAGTGATTTTTGAAGGGAGGTAAATAATTGAATTGTCCAAAGGAAATGCTTTGTTTACAGCTGTTTTGGGCTTGTTTCATGATGTTTAATCAAGCTGTTTATAGAATTGAACACTTAACTGCTCACAGCAAGAAAGACATTTGATGCATCTTTTTAACTGTAACTTAAATGTGCATCAATTTTGTCTTAATTTGGTATTTAGTTCGATTTGGTTCAATAATCCTTTTACTTCTTTTTAGTCATTGTAATAGCTTTACATTCTGGTTCTAATCAGGTAAAACATTGTACTCCTTTTTTTTAGAAAATTTCTTCATGCTTTACTAGTTCAATAATAGTTTTTAAATTGAATTTTTGTCAGCTGCTTAATACTTGAAAACTACAGCTTCTGAACAATTTTTTTCTTAAGAATACTTGGCAGGCTGTGTGTTGCTAAAGCTCCTCATGTGGCATTGTGTATTTCCTTTTACAAAGAGAAGCTCTAAAGCCTTACAGCACCACAAAAAAATAACAAATTAACTTATTTTAGGGGTGTAATTTGCTTATGGTCATTTTAGTAAGTTTCATACTGTTTTTCCTTAAAGGTGGATATGAGTGATACAATAATAATATTGAAGTGAGTGAATGTTCTTTGCTGAGAACTGACTTGTGTGCAGTTGTATAGCATAAACTGCCACATTGGGCAGGTCAGCACCATGTGGAGTTTAGGTGGCTTCTGTGCTGCTCAAATGTCACTTGAACATAACTGTATGTTTCTTACCTTTTTAGGCTTTTAGAGAAGAAATTGCTCCCATCCACTTAAAAGTTAAGACAGTGAATGATTTGTCCAGCCAGCTGTCTCCACTTGACCTTTATCCATCTTTAAAGATGTCTCGTCAGCTGGATGATCTTAATATGCGGTGGAAACTTTTACAGGTATTCTTCTGAATAGTATGTAGGTGTGTGAAGAGGGATAGTTCTCACTCTCCTCTGTTTTCTTAAAAGATTCACTTTTTACCATCTGTTCATTATTTCTGTCACTAAGGTGTTATTCTGCTGTACTGGTGCAAGAAAAGGAGCTGCCTTTCCTGCTGTAGCTTGGCCAAAAGCCTTTCCTTTCAATCTGTTTCAGAAGTTTATTCAAACAGGGAGCTGCATTAAAGTCTGGGGAATAGTGGGAACTACTTCAGCATGAGTTTTTTGTATGTCATGTAGCAGTAGATTTTGCTGCATAAAGCTGTGTCATCAACAGCTGCTGTAAAACCCTCTGTTGTGTTTCCAGCGTGTGTGAAAGCTGTTTAATTTTATCTTTGAATGTTCTCTTTCTGTAGAGGAAAAAAAAAATTCACTTAAAGTGATTTAAGTATTAGTAGAGCTGTAACAAGATATAAGCAATAGCAATTTAGCATAAAAAGCAGAAGGGAATATGCTGAGAGATTCATATTGTTTAGTTGTGATTATTGTAGTTAAATGGTCTGAGGTTAATCAATGCACCTGATTACAGCTGAAACTCATACATAGCTTCACAGTGAATGATTTAGTGAAGTTTCTTACATCAGTTAAAAGTTTTTATCAATTTTTTGAGTTTCCCCTATTTTTTTTTTGTTTATTTTTGTAGGAAATACTTATCACATCTCTAGTGAGGGTGGTGGAAATGAATTTTCAAAACCTGGCCACCAGTTTCTTGGCCAATAGTTTTGAATGAGTCTTTCCAGAGAGTCAAGGCTGTTATTGTGTCATACCAGACCTTTCCTTTCCTAATAAAATTTGGCAGTGGGGTTTCCTCTTTTATTTTGTTTTGTGGGTTTTTGGGGTTTTTATGAGGGGAGGGTGGTGTTGGGTGTGTCCCCTCACGTTTAGTTAACAAAGCAACCAAAGTACTGCTGGGTGTGCTACTACAGTTTCAGTTAAACTGAGGGGAGTCATGTCAGCCAGTGAAGCACTATCTTCCAGAATGGTTCTGTGCTGGAAAGGCAGTTGTGGGATCAATGCAATCAAACTGAGACCTGCTGCCTATGGGAATTTGGACAACAGAAGGGTTGGGAGGAGGTCAGAAACTTCAGCAGCTGGCTGTTTTCACCATGAAACTACTGTTGTTCATTACTGATCTACAGTTCTCACACAAGAACACTGCAAGATAGAAACATGGTTCTCATTAAGTAGGTGAAAGAAAAATATATAGCCTTAAACAGGTGAATGTCAAATAATTGTTGTGACACACAAATTGATTTCACTAAGAAATGTAAACAAGTGATTTTCTTATCCTTGGTGTTACAAAGTACATGTAATGTAGATTTTGAGTGTGTGTGTTTATGTGTAGGTGTCTGTAGAGGATCGCCTTAAACAGTTGCAGGAGGCACACCGAGATTTTGGACCTGCATCACAGCATTTTCTTTCCAGTAAGTTCCTTGAGTTAATAGAGACATGTAATATATGATGGCTTTCTCAAACACTGACTGATCTTTACTCCAGGTTTCCCATGGCTTGAGGAGTGACATTGTCGGCCTCCTTGTTTTTTGTAGGGGTGTTTCATCTTCATATCTTCATTGACATTTTCATTAGTATGCGTCCCGTTCTATCTTTCTGAGATGGTTGTGCCCTCATTGCTTTATACTTTGTCCTCTGCTGCAGTGTCTGACCAGTGACTGTTCCAGAATCTTTTCATCTTTTTCCAACTCTTTCTTCCATTTCCTTTTGCTTCCACTCTTGCTGGGATGGTGCAAATGAAGAGCTCCCTGGATTTTTTTTGGGTTTTTTTAAGACTTCATGTCATAGATTCCTGGAACTTCAAGTAAAGGGCTAGGAAAAGCAAATGTGTGCATTCATCATTCCTTCAGAACCTATCCTTGCCTCTTTTTGATAAACATTTTAGAGGTGTAAGCCTATAATCTCACACCTACTGAGAGGGTGAAAGCTGAGGTGGTATAATTGTTACACATAGGTTGTGGTATTGAGGTCCATGCTGGTTCCCTGATATTCCAGCCTACCTGCCACCATCAGAGCTAATGAAACATGTTGAATTTTAACCCAATCACCTCTCCAGTTTTTAACTGATAGCTTCTATAAAAAACATAACATTATTGCAGGAGTTGAGAAATAAATATGAGAGCTCTTTCCCAGAGATTCTGAAGTAGTGTATGTCACTGTATAGCTAAACTGCTAATATAAGTTAAATCACTAAATCTTTATAAATAAATCTTGATTTTTTTTTTCCCTTGACTTTTTTTATAATTTATTTTGAATTCATAGTTCTTCAGTAAACCAAATGCAGTGTATTTAAAGTATTACAGCTGTTATGCAAATCAGCAATTTCTGGAGCTATTTTGTCCTTTTTTGAATTTGATAGAACAAACAACTTTAAAAGTATATGATTTATTTCTCTCTTAAAGTCCCACTAGAAATATTGCATACTGTTGCCACGGTGGTTCTGTAGTTCTTGTAGTCTCAAACTTGTAACCTGCTTAGTACACCTATGTAATAATTTGTTAAAGAGATTATAGTCTGCTACCTTTGGCACTGCTAAAGAATGCCAGATTAACTGTTTGTAAGACTAGTCAGTCTATGAATAAAACAGATTAGGAAGCAATGTAAATATTGCTTCTCAGAATCTAGCTCTCTTATTCTAGTAGAGAGAGAATCAGTGGAAGAATCGACATGTAAAACTTGCCAGGAAAGGTTGGCTGATTTTGTTTGTCTTGGCCTGGATCAATTCCTTGAATTGGCTTACAACATGCCACAATAAAACACCATATTTACAAGTCTCAGTGGTGAACTGGCTTTGTTGCTGGTTAAAACATTCATAGAATTATGTCCACAGAGACTATGTAGTGCCTTATCAGCATTCCTCAGCTGTGTAGGGAATATTCTTCAGGCTTAAGGAAACATTCAGTTTATGTTACATACCAAAGTGAAAAAAGGAGAAGTTTCCATTATGGTTTCTGGTTGGTAGATACCACAAAGAGGTAAAGCTAAGTAACACAGTTTTGGAAAAACAAATAATGTGTCCTTATCAATTTAAAGTATTTGTCAAAAACAAACTCTTTGTTTTGGTAATTGTAAATACATTATTTGTTCCAACACCAACTACATCTAAAGCATCTCAAAAAAAACCCAACAACAACCAAACCTTTTCTACAGCTTTAAGAAGAGAGAGTTAAAGAACTTATACCTACAACTTTATATAGTGTCTTTCAAATGTAAGTCAGAGACAGTAACATCAAAAGTAAAATAATAATAGAAAGAAATCACCAGATCTGGAAATTTGAAGGCTTTATCCTGATGGGTTGAAAGACTGTGTATTCTAATTGAAAATTTTCAAAGATTTTCAGCAGCAATAACTGACTTCTAGCTGTGGGGAAAGAGTAGAGTAGTAGCCTGAAACAGTCTCAAATTCCTAAGACTGGGATTGATTCTATATGTATGTCTTCTGCAAATCTTCATTTCCAAAGTTCCACTTCTGAATTTAGAGGGCAGGTTTTTATCTGTGCTTATCTGACATCACAGATATTTTCAGTTTATCTCACCTACCTGTTACTCTTCCTCCAAATACTAAGAAGGAACCACAACTTGCCATCACACCGTTTCCAACTGACTAGATTCCACTTATCTTTTAATCAGGAGTTTTTGCTAGAAAGACACCTATTTCTACCTGTTCATCAGATTCATAGGATGATGGAATAGCCTCATTTGAAAGGGACTGACCTCAAAAGATCATGTAGTCCAAACTTTTTTGGAAAGGAAGTCTAGGTGAGATTATCCAGTGCCCTGGTTCCAGCCCTGTTAGTCCAGTGGTTTCATCTCTGCATTTCTCGGCTAGAAATGTTTCCTTACTAAAAAGACACAGTGTGGCATTTGATACTACTGTTCGACTTCTTGGAACACCAATTGCATGGATTCATGCAGACCATCACTATGAAAGGGCTTAGAAATATTTTTGAAGACTACCGAATATATTAGCCCTTCGTAAAATGCTCTGCATTAGTAGTCTGAGATAAAGCTGTACTAGTAGGCCACTGCAATCTACCGTCCCTCTTTTTGCTGAGCTATTTGTCCCCTCCCTTCATTGGGAGGCAGAATTTGGTTGATTTGTTTTTCAGTGCTTTTGAGATGTAAGGTAAGAACTTTTCAAGTTAGTTACTATTCAGTAAATTTTACAAATCCCTAACATAGATAAAGGTGAAGAATCCTTAAAACCCATTATTCTATTCAAAAGTATTGCCTTTTGCTGCCTCCTGCCTTTAGAAAATAGAAACTTGATTTTTCTGTAATTAATTTATTTTATAAGGCTAGACAATCCACTATTCTGTTATGTTTCTTGTGTGCTTTCTGAGCCAAATCCACAAACACCCACAGAGCACTGACTCCACACGTTCCCTAACAAACAGCTTCTGTCTCCAGTGGCCTCCTCAAAGCATCCATCAGCCCTGCTAATGTCTGCAGGTCTGCCAGTGAATGCCGAGTAGATAACTGCTGTGTTCAGTTTTCATCAGTGATTTTAAAAAGAGAATGCTAATCTCATTTCCCAGACTTTCCTGCGGAGAGCTGGCAATGTTTTATGAAGGTTTTTCCCAAATAAATGGAACATGAATTGTTCCATAATAATTAGTAATTTAATTGATTACATTGTTTAGTACATATTTATGTCAGTGCAGAATATCTATATCTGTCATATCAAATGAATTCTAGCTAAGGAAATTCTTACTTAGCTGACATAATTCATATATTAGAACAGGAGCCACCATAGGTGCCAAATTGCAACATTAGAGAATGAAACTCTAAAGCTGAGAGCTACCTTCAGCAATCAGGTTGATTTTACTTTTTTTTTTTTTCAGCTTTATAAAGGCCTAAGGATTACTTTCTACCAAGCTGTGTCTGTTTGAGCATTTAGCCTTTACTATGTTTTTTCTTTACCTACGTCTTTATAGCAAATGTTCTCTTCTTCAAATAAAGATAGCATTTTCTCTCTCTTTTTCCAGTAAAGTGGTTTACTTTATTCCTGTAATTTCCCAAATAGTCTTCCCAGTTAAACTGTCTTTCAGTACATGAATATTTCTTAAATTATAAACTGTGATATTTTGTGTGGTTTAGGAAGAGGTCACAACCAGGAAACAAACACTTGAACACAAGTCAGCTGGTAGCAGGGCAGGACCTATGTCTGTAACTGCAACAGCCTCTGGGGCTTATACAGCTTGTAAGGCTTCACTGCAGTTTTGAGAGGTCTTTAGGGAAGAGGGGAGAGAGTTACCTTCAAGTGGATTTTTTTTTTTCCCACTAAAGTGGGCCAAGCTTGCAGAAAATTACATTAATCAAGAGTTTAATTACTTCAGATCCAGTGTGGACCAAAGCTGTGTCTCATTTTCCCAGCATTCTAAATGGGGTCTGTTAGGATCTGAGAGCGGGTGCTGTGTGTCAGAAACACTGAAATGTGTGTGCAGTGTCAACTCATCTCATTGCGGTCATTGCTTATTCCTGCCTGTTTTTTCAGTCTCTGCTTCCACAGGGAATCTAGAGCAAGGAGTTTTTTCCATGCTGAAACCCTAATAACCCAGGCACTGGTCTGGTAATTTCTGATATGTGTACCTATGGTTTCCCAGTAAATAGCTATTTTTAAATTCAACACCAACAGTCCTGTTGGCCCAAACACTTTTTACCTTTTATCCCCTGGGATCTTTAGATCAGCAGAGTTGCAGTGTCATGCATGACTTCATGCCTTTTTCAACTCAGTGTGCAAAAGCCTTCCTGATTTGTGGATGATATCTGATTTGCATAAATTCTGCAAAGATTACAGTTCTTTATCAAGGAGTGCTAAGACAGGTTTTAATTGCTTTTTTTTCTTGGCCATACAGTGTTAATCAATATTAATTTCAGTTGCAAAGAGAAACTAAGGGTTGTAAGTAATAAAAACAAGGTTGATATTTCTGCTTGTTGTTCTTTGAAGAACATTATTTATACTAGTGGAATAATTTATTTTAAAAGCATAAACTGATAATAATCCTATAGAGGTAGGAAAACAAGTGTCTGCAGTTTCCCTAAATGGGTAGCTTACTTGTTCAGAATTTATCATCCTTCTTTAAAGTCGAATCCTCATATTTGTTTTATTTCCAGCATGGCATCAAATAGATGTCTGTAATCATCCTGATAGATTGCCATAATTTTCTTCTGCTGCTTTTCTAATTACTGAAAGTAGTCTGGGAAATATTAATTGTTTCCATTTAATTTATTGTAACCATATTAATTGTAAAATAAATAAAATATAGTTAGATTTTTTAATATGACAGATGCTTTCTATTAACAACCTTCTCTTTATTTCCTCAGCCTCAGTACAGTTTCCATGGCAGAGATCTGTTTCGCATAACAAAGTGCCCTATTATATCAAGTAAGTTTGTCTTGATTCTATTTTTCTTAAGTATAACTCAGGATTCTATCACCTTAACCTAGCAGAAAAACATAGGTACTAAGTAGTTGCCAGAAATGCTATTGAAAGTTTCTCTATGTAGTGCTATGCTGCCTATACTATAAAGTCATGTTTATTGCTTTGTGTGTTGCATAATTTAGAAATATGTAAAAACAAGTCACCTACAAACCCTAATTCAAAACCTCACTCGCATAAGAAACAGCAGGGGCACTCCAGTGTGATACACTGTCACTGTCCAAACTGGACTTGTGTGTGTGGCTCAGTCAGAATATAAACTGTAGAGGGGAAAAAAACTGAATAAATAATGTATTTTAAATTACAAAGTTCATAACCTGGAGCAGAAAATTGGTGAGTAATATCTGTTGAGTCCATTCATCATTTTGTGCTGAATTCCTTTGTAAATAGACAAGCCTCAGCTGTCCTTTTGTCATCTTCATTACTTTTATGTAATGAAGTAATTCATTACATAATTTTAGTAGTACTTCATACTACTTTTATGGTAGTTTTTATAGTAATTGGTATTAAGGTAAATGTTACTCAGATATAAATATTTGCAAAAATTTTACAAATACCTTGATTACCAAGAGCAATGATTGAGATACTTATTTTGAAAATAATAAGGAATACCTAAGTTACAGAGGTGTGGAGATCTTGATATGTTCTACAAAGAACAATCCCTAACTTTGCTTTACTTATTCTATTAGTTTTTGTTTGCCTGTACTTTTAAGGTAGAATATTGCAGCCTTGAGAGGCATATAGGTGTTTTCCAGAAAGATAAATGAAATTTTAGTAAGATACAGTGTATAAGTGAGACCCAGAGTAGCTCATTTTAGGCCAAAAGTGTTTAAAATGTTATCAGTTTGGTTTTGGGAAAAGAGTAGGGTTTTTAAGTTTATGGGTTGACTGTGAATTGGACCTGAAGGTAGCTAATTTTAAAAGAAGGTAAGTGAGGATTTTTTTACTATTGCATATTGCTTGTAACACTCTTTTTGTGCTTCAAACAATTTACAAGTGCTTGAGAGCTTGAAAAGCAGGTAGCAATAAATCTGTCAATAAAACCTGTCAGCATTCTTGAGATGTGACAGTTGTTTTTAAACTGTCATATGAAGATGAATTTCTTTAAAGTGTCTGAGTAGGTGACTAGAAAAAGGAAAAACCTGCTATGAACATCCTTGAAGTCTCTATAAAACCATTTGTGCTGCTCAAGAGTTTTACAAGAAGCAGCCAAAACTGTGACATGCTAGAGAAGAGGTTTCTGCCTCCATCTCAGTGGAAGAGAGGGCAGAAGCTGGATGTGGAGGCACACTGCTCAGACTCAGGCAGAAGTGCTGCTAAAATGATTACACATGCAGCAGTAATTCGAGGAAAATGCTGAAGTGGCAAACTGCAGAAAGCAAGAAGAAAACTTTCCTAAACCTGTCGTTTTTTCCTGGGGTATGTCCTTAGTGGACATAGATTCATGTTCCTGTTCTGCCTTATCAGAGTCAATAGCTGGTGTTGGGGGCATGACTTGGTCTCAGAGATTCATTCAGAGTTGGGGAACAGAGATAGAAACAGATGGAACAAACTGAGATATCCCTTCTGATCTGTGCTGAGCAAAGCAAAGATTTAAACTTGAATATTTCTTATGTTTTGTTGGGTTTTTTTTTTTTGTTTTTTTTTGTTTTTTCTTGTCTAATACATTCTTCTGAGTTTCTGAGGCTCTCTTACCCTACCTCAGGAAAAATTCAGTTTTTGAGAAATCGTTTTCATTTTTTCATTGCTGGTTCAGAAGAAAATCTTTCCATTATATGCACTCCTTCAAGCACACCAGTTGGTGGCAAAGTGTCCCCTGGTACAGTGGCCTTGCTCATGTAGTAGTGTGTTGGTGGCTCTAGAGCTAGACTGTGGAATGAAGCCAGTTTGGGCTCAGAAATAATCCCAGCATCTCTTAGAAATTGTTTTTAATGGTCTTTCACAGAAAGTTTAGTGGGGGGGGGCAGTTGTGTAGGGCAAGTTACTTGACAGTCAAGGTCTTTATAGTAGCAGAGACCACTGTTTTATTTTCAGGATGGCTTTATTGAAGTCAACAGAATTAACTACTGCATCTCAAATAAGACTTGTCTAATAATCTTTCTCTACTTTCAACATGATAGATACTGCTGAAGCATTGTCTTGATTCTTGTGTTTTGAAAAAGAATGGTGATACCTAGCAGGATTTATTTTTTGAAGAAAATTTGAGCATTTCAGTAGCTTCACAATCTGGAAAGCAGACTGACCTTGGCAGTTTCCTACCTTTTATTTCTTACTGATCTAGACATCATTGTTTTCATCGGTATCTAGGTAAATCAGAGAGTTGTGGAAGATAAAGGAGAAAATAGCTGGTTCTGAACTTCACTTGCTTTGTTATGATGAGGCTGGAAGGTACTCTTGGCTTTAAATATCCTTTTAAATCTTTGTCTGTTACTTAATTTCAGACACAGTTTAAAGAAGAGAGAAAAGCAATACTGACACAAAAAACTTACTCGTTTGGAATGATTACATGAGTAAGAGAATTCAAGAGGACAGTCAATAAGATTTAATGACACTTTTTTATATAGAAAGAAAAGAAAATGACTTAATTTTCTTTTTTAAAAAGAATTGTGCATCTTTCAATGAGTTGCCTTTGATTTAAAGCACAGCATGAGTAGAAGGAACAGTTGCAATAAGTCTCAAAAAATTTATCATTTGAGAGCAACTGGCTGTATTTACAAGAAGACTTCTACATTCAGAGGGAAGATTTAAGATGCCAGATGCTCATTTTATGATATATCAGAACAAGGATAATAAAAGTATGATCCAATTATTTGTGGCTGAAAAATTAGGATTCTTAAAAATTAATTTTGAAAGGGAAAGAAATGCTAATTGAAATCAGGTTACTTAAATTCTGAATAAAAACACTTTTTAAAGACAACCATGGATTTATAACTTCATTTTTATAGATTTTTGATCTTTTTGAATGAGAAATGGTAAATATTTTAAATTAAATATTTTTAAAGCTGCAGATGATGATGTAGTTGTACCTCTGAGTATTTGGGAAAAATAAGAAAAAAGAACCAACTGCACTCTCCAGTTCTAATGCACACAGAATGTAGTTTAAAAAACCCAAAAAACTAGGGAAGTGCATCTAGAGAGAAAGCCGGAGAAACTACTTTAGGTAGCAGTTAATCTGTAGAGAGTGTCAAAATGATACAAGGTGTCTGTATTTTCAGATAAGAAGTACTTTGGTTGGTTTCTGTCGCCAGAGGTATCTTGTATTTACATGAGCAGAGAGAAGTGGCTCACTGAAGGGTCTTTGGTGTGGTGGCTTTGGAGTCCAGTTTGCTCTCCCTGTCCCATTAGCTAAAAGGTGCCATTTCTGGGGTTGTATTTATTCAGGAATGATCAGGAAGCCAGTGTACAACCTACTCTGCCCTATAAATTCAGACAGAAGCAGTCTGGTTTGGGGCATTTTGGAAAGGATTAACTATCCTGCTTAGCTGGAAGAAGGATTTATAATCCATTTCTCCCATGTTTAGCAAGATGTGTGTTTCCTGGACTATGGTAGATATTTGAACTGAATTTACACACATTATTTACCTTGTCACTTTTATTTTCTTGAATTGTCTTACTCTCTAAGTTAGGTTTGTGAAATGTTGCTGCCTCTGTTATGGGATTTTATTTTATCCTTTTTGCCTCCTCTTTGATTTTTTTCTTAATGCAAATTTTAGAATATTTTGTATTTCTCTAGTCTGTAGACACAATAAAATTCAATTAAAACTGAATATGGGAAATCTTGGGGCTGCTGGGGGAAAAAAAACCAGAGTCATTCATACTTTTGGACTTGGACTACTGAGCATGTGGAAGGGAATGCAACACAGGAGGCACAGTATTTAGCAGTGCACTTTAGGTAATAAAAGTGTGAGGTTTGGGCAAAAGGTTTGGAAAACTTGCCACTGAATATGTTTTTCATAAGCTGATTTGTAAAGATTTGAGATTTATTAAGAAAGAATTCTGCTGTCCGTTTATAACTATTTGAATCACACAAATATGACAACCTTGGCCTCTGTAATAGTAAATCTAAAAAAAAAAAAGAAGCCTATATTACATAGCATTTTAATAGAAATATTCTAAAGAGAAACAGAATAATAAATGAAACACTATGGTCATTAAACATCCATGAGGGAAACATGAAGAATACCCAGAAAGCATAATTACCTAGCATTTCTCACTGTTTTTCTTTTAACTGTAATTTAATTGTTCTTTGGCCGTGCACCTTTCAATGCCATAAATTATTAGATATTTATGTTATGCAGGAGAAACAGAAGGATAATAGAGAAGAGGTCACAGTGAGTTTAATCTCATGCAGGGAATTACATAGGGAGAGCAGTTTCTTGTTGCAACCATTAAATTGATCGATATTAGACTCCATAGTTGCCTTGCCTTCTCTGTAATCCTGCAGAGTGGCTGGCATCACCAGCATCCTAGAAATCCTATTTTATCACCTCCTATATTTTGTTCAGCTTTATGGGGAAAAAAAGGAATAAAATGTCTTCTGATTCTCTATTTTTTTCAGACTCTTCAGAAAGGCTTTGCTGTTGTTTGTATGCTGTTGTATGCCTATATGGGGAAGAGGGAGAGAAGTAATGGAACAGAGAAAAAAAAATCTTATAATTATATCCATAATCTCATCCTTGTATTACGTTTTTCCCTTAGAAGGGAAAACAAAATCTAATTTTCAGAAGGAGTTAATACAGATTTGAAGGTTTGAGAGTTTCTTCAATTACCAGTTCCTGTGCTTATCTTCGTTTTCAATTAAAGAAATGTAGTAGCACATTTTTCTGGAGTGATTTCAAAATATTGGCATATAATTTGTTCTACCAACCTCTAAGGTGCAATATTCTTGTGATGCATTATGCTAACTCTGTTCACCACAAAACAGTATTTTCTAATGGGCTTTAAAAAGAAGAAAAAAAAAAAGCAGAATCTAGATAAAATACCATGACATAAAGTAGGATTGTTATGTCTTTTGAAATTTGGCAAGGGTAGTGCAGTGAAAATTCTGAGTACTGTCAATTCGGTAGTGATCAGTAAAGATTGTGGTTTTTGGTAATGCTTTGTGCAAATGGCTGCATGAACAGAAAGGTACCTAACATCATGCCAGAATGCTGTTCTTGTAGTGTTCATCAGTGATTATCAACACAGGCCTTGTCCATGATAAAAAATGATAAAATTATACCCACAACCTATTTCTAGTTTTCTTTCTTGTACAAAAAAAGCTGAAAAGGAACAAATGGATTTTTTTTCACAACTCCATGAGCATCTTGAAACACCTGGAGATGTTGAAGTTAATAAATTTATTTCAATAGGACTGTTATTTCTAGAGCATAAATTAAATGACATGCTATTTTTCAGCTTTTTAGTTACAACCAGGAAGTGTTTTTAAAATAGGTTATCTTTGCCAATTTTAATTAGAAAGCTGCCTTTGGATAAAACATAATGGATTAGAAACAGATTATAAGGGCAAATGTTTGTCATATAAGTTTTAGAGCACGTCATTAATATGTGGAAGTTTGTAATTTGGAGTATTTCATGGTTATGTTTTTTGGTTAAGGAAATTTATGCACATGCATTTAGACTTTTTATATTGCACTGCTTTGTTAGGTAGTATCTTCATGGATGCATGGTTTGCTGTGTGGCTCATATTGGGTCCATAAGTTTGGCAGAAGAGATTTAGAGGACTCTTGCTCTGAATAATTAATTCTTTTGATAGGAACCAAAAAAAAAAATAAATTGCTTCTCAGTGAAAGAAGTGATTAAAAGCGATTCTTTTAATTCTTCCCTGACTAAACCACGAGTTAAGATGTAATTTGTTCATACAACTTGGGTTACTGCCCTGTAGAGCAGCTCACTTCCATAATAGCAGAAATCCCTCATGCCACCCACTGAACAGAATGAAATCTTGTATCCTGGGCTCCTGTACACCTTGAAAAATTCTCTTTTTTTTGGTGCCATCTACAAGCAAGTTGAATAATGGGCCCAAGTTTTGTTCACCCTCAATCAAAGTTAATATCACCTCACCCTACAAGTAGTTCTTGACATTAGCAGAGTACGTGCAAGAGAAGGGGCTCCTTGAGCAAACATCGCTATGACCTGGGACAGAAGTGCTGTGGTAGTTGTAACAGAGAGAAGACTCTGCAGATTTTTCTGCTCTTGCTTCCAAGTGCTTGATTTGAATCTTCTCACAAGTTCAGTGAGATGATTTTTTTTTATAGCTTTTATTCAATTTACAATCATGTGGTTTATTCCATGGCTCTGTCTAGAGAGCTCTGGCTTTGGTGCCCAAATGAAACCTACCCGTGGAATATATTTGCTGGTGGTAGCAGCACTGCCCTTGAAGTGAAGCTGCTACCTCCCTTGACGTGAACAGACTTGAGCTGGTGGTTAATTTCCTCTGAGCCCATTCCGATTCTCTGCAGGATCCTTGGACAGAATTGCTTGGCTGTTGCCAATGGTTTCTTGCTGGGTATGTTTGGATTAGGCTGGCACAGCCGTGTTCACCCTCTGTAGTCACTTAGCAGCTGTCTGGTAGTACTGACTTTAGGTATTGGAAGGAATTCTCTCCTGCCTTTTTTCAGTTGCACCAGATGATGTTCACTTGGCCTCCTTTCTCATAAATTCTGTGTGTCATAGAAAGAAACGGAGTGATAAGTTTTAAAAGCTCATTGGTCTTTACACAGTCTGGCACAAATGTATTTCTTTTGCAAATAAAATGGAAAAAAATGGTTTATGGTCATTATTTTATTAGGCATAAATTTCATGTTCTGTGTTTTTCTGTAAAGAGAAAATTTAGCTGTCCAGGTATTTACTGCATCAAATGGAGAAACAAGATTACAGTGCAGGATACAGAAGATTTTGGTATCTTGTTTACTTCTTCTGCTTCATGTGACGTAAACACAAAATAGAAAAAAACTCATATGTTTTGTGTGGCATGTTGTCACTATTAAATTGATTTTAGTCTTTCAGATAAAACTGTACTGTAAATCTGTATTTAAAGTATATAATTTCCATAATGACACTGTTGTTTGCTCTTAATACTTGGAAACTTGATTTAAGGGAATGAAGTTGGATTAGTAAAATCAGCTCTTATTCACTGCATATGGGCTTATAAATTACTTACAAGGTGGAATCTAAATTACAATTAACTATACCCACATCCTAATTTAGTATTGCAAATGCATAATGGAGTATATTTCCAGAGGGAGAATTAAAAAAAGGCAAGGATTTATACAAGTATTTAAGTATCTTTTCTTCTATAGTTTTAACATGAAAAAAACAAAGGAAAAAAAAAGAAAAAAAAAAGAGAAAAGGGCTCTCGACCTAAATACACTTTGCACTTCTGCTGCAGCTCTCAGGAATATCCTTACAGTGCCCCGTTAGTCAGAAATATATTTGTTCATGGAACCATATGTTTAATTCCAGAACACAGGGAACTTGGAAATAATGGCTGCAATTCAAAAAAGTCCCTATGATCACAGCTAGTGATCTAAGTAGTTTCTAAGGTAGTAAACAGGATTTGACTCAGCTAAATTGCATGTAGTTTACATGCAGTGTTTGCACTGACATTTCACCATTTAAAACAGATGTATTTCTGTGTATGCATCTATTTACAGCTTCTGTAACAGGACTTCTACCTACCTTTAAATGTAAAAGTTTGAAGGTGTTTTAATTAAGACTTCATTTTTCTCAGAATATTTTAAGAAATCCTTTTCATTTGTGATATTAACAGTAAAATCACCAGTTGTTTTAGAGGTTTTTTTGTTTGTTTGTTTGTTTTTTTTTGTTTTTTTTTTTTTTTTGGGGCTTGACTTTTGGAAATTACTTCTTAGGGAATTTGAGTTAAAGTCATTTCCTTAAACCAAACATTATGAAACTGATCACATATTGTATTAACTTCTGTAGGCAGTTGCAGGGGTTTAGTCAACAATTCTAAATGGGCATCATGGTACTTATGGCATCTTGTTGACATGATGGTGCAGACAATTGGCAGCTTGCAGAGTAGTTTTCAAATTATTAAATAAGTTGAGCAGTATGAACTATTATATTATATTTCCTGTTCCTATTTACTTCATTATTAATTGAAGCTGATACCGAAATAACAANCGGGGACAAAAAGCTGTTTTTTTTTTTTTTTTTTTTTTTTTTCTGATATATTGTAGTCTTTTGATAGCAGAGTGAGAATGCTGGACAGTTACTGGCCTTTACCATGGCAAAGCATAAAATCAAAATATATTCTTTCTTGTTGCTGGCTTCATGAAGATTTATTGGTCTGCCTTCTACAGGAAAATGATTGTCAATCTGCTTGTTTCTGAAATTACTTTTCTGGACAAAGATAAGCATGCTGCTGTTTTAGAAGTGTCTTTCTAAAAGGTGCAAATTCACTGATTTACTGGTCTGCATTAGCTTTGGAGTTTAGCATTACCAGAGCCTCTACCACCTTACTGGAAATTTGAAATATGGATGAAATTCATGTGATAATGATATCAAAATGAAATCAAATAAAATCTTCTATTCAAGGAGATGCGTTCAGATGCAAAGATGTATTTAAATATTTTCTTCTGAATTGAGGAGAGTTTACTATAGTATTTTGGAGTCGGCCAGGGTCTGATAGAAGTTGTTTTGATTATTGTATAAATCTCTCTGGTTTAAACGTAGTCATGCTCAGTCAGCAACTAGGGAGTAATCACAAAGAAGTAAAAGAAGATTTGTACCTACTGTATTTAATAGGAAGTACGTATTTTGCCGATGAACTTCCATGAAAAATGCCTCACCTAGTTGTGATGGTGTCAGATAGATAATTGAGATGTTTGACAGAATGTGAAACATGATCGGAAGCTGTCTCTGAATACCTAGGCTAGACTCAGAGCTGCAAGGGTGGATGGACTGTGAAATGAGGATCATGTCCCATGTACAGAGACCCATTTCGTGCACTTTCCACTGGTGTATTTTGAGCCTAATACATGCGGAAAAGGGTCCTCAGCACTTACTTTATTAGGAGCTTTGTTAGGAGCCTTGTCTTGTCTCTGTAGTTCTGTGGAGAAAGGACTTTCTATACTATTTTTTTGTACTACCTAGCATGAAAGGGTTCATTCTTGGTTGGTTTCTTGATTAAAAATAAACATTGATGATAAATTATTGTGCACTCATTGAGGTTTATATATAGCAAATGATGACACAGTTCACTACCTTTAATGCCAAAGGGGCCTTTTAAAAGTCATTATTTACAACCAAGTATCCCTCTATGCAGGAAAAAAAAAAGGGTATATTAACAATTTTAAATAGAAACAAAGGTGAAATACTGTTCTCTGAGCATTACTGTCAAATTTGCTAACATAGCATGATTTCATTTGCATTAACTTTTAAAGGGAATCATATGATCCTTTTAACATGACTTCTCTTAATTACTTTGCAAATCTAATTTAAATGTAAATACTTTGTAAGACAAGAATGTGCAATCATTCCAGCAGTTAATATTGATAAATACAAGTAATATGTGGCTTGTAGAAGGGAATTAGAGATTTCAGTGAACCTGACATAATATGTATTTGACCCCTACAGCTGCATACTTGAAACCCTGATAAATTGAAACAGCAACACTTAACAGTAGGTTAAGGCATACTGCCTTAATCTCTGTTGTGTGAACAGTAGTGTAGAGCATGTCTCCTAAATCAAGATATTTATTGATTAGTTGTGTGAATGGTGATCAAGCTTCCTGTTGGACACTCCCTGATCTTAAATGCCCTTACCAGCCTAAATGATCATGTTACAAGTTAAATAAATGTTACAGGTAAAGCTTAACAGGGTTGTCTGTGTTCTGACACATGTGCTCAGATATGCAACAAAGATTGAAATAAAATCTCAAGATTTTTATTTTTAAATTGTTTTTACAACTACATTTATTGTTTTACAGCACAGGAAATTTTGTATTTTACCTTATTAGTGTACCTCGTAGCTGTAGGATCAGAGTCCAGCTCTTACCATCAGAGTTAGAATCAAAAGTAAATATTGTTAAATATGGGTGGGCTATTGTCTGACTAACTTCGTGATTATAAAATCAAGGAGCTGGGTGGTACAGATCATGCATTTTAATTAGAGCTGAGGGATTTCTTGCCACTTAAATGCAGAAAATCAGAATATCTTCAAGATTTTATTCTTTGGAAATGTGTATGTTTGTTTCTTGAAACTTTGATTGCTTTGTTCCTATGCAGTCATGAGACACAGACAACTTGTTGGGATCATCCTAAAATGACTGATCTCTTCCAGTCCTTAGGTGAGTACATTCATTAAAATACTGTGATTTTTATTCCATGAGTAAAAGCTATGTTTGGATACTGACCCTGTTTGAGTCCTCATGATCTGAGGGTAACAATATTTCCCACTCTGTGATGAGAAATACTTTGCCCAAAACTTACTGCCTTGGTTGCGTTGTGTGTTGTCTTTTGGCAATACTAATTCTGAACCATATACTCTTGACTGCATGCTTTAATGGATTTAGGTTATTTTGTTTTAACTTCACAAGGAATTGTCCAATGGTACAGGCTCTCTGCATGTTTAAGCCAGGGTGCTGGTCTGCAAGGAACTAGTTTTGGTAATAAAATAGTGCAGCTACCTTTTCAGTAAAAGCTGAGCTATGCTATGCTACAACTAGTTCAAGATGCCCTGATAGCATCAACATTTACTGTGAAATCTCCCATTTTAAGAAGAGGAAGGGTTAAGTTAAGTGAGGAAAAAAAAAATGTTACTGTTCCAATTAGTTTCTAAAATAGAGCTTACAGCTGTTTGATGGTCTCTTTTAAAGCACAGTTTTCAAAGCCATGGCATATAAATTACAGCTTGAGCCATTTTTTCCTGTTACTGTGACATTTGCTGTCCTCTCTTTCCTGTATGTTATCTGATGGAGCTGTAAATTATTTGAGAAACTTGCTGTATTTGCACAATTATCTGGGAACTATGTACCATGCATAACACACATGTAAAACTCTCCTGTATGTATATGTATTGCATGTGCCAAGATGCACAATATATCAATATTTCTAGAAGGTCACTCTCTTCAAGGTTGTGGCCTGTCAGAGTCAGGAGGCTTTCCTTGAAGGTGAATTGGACTGAGGTCTCAACTTGTCAGGTTTTTAAAATTTGCTCTGATATATCCTATTAATTTGTTGCAGAGAAGAGAAGGGATATCAGACTTCCTCCAAAACATGAAGATTTATATGTGAAGGAAAGTTGTGGGCTCTGCTTTTAGGGCCGCTCATGTTTCTGTTCTGCTGTTTCAGCTGACCTGAACAACGTGCGCTTCTCCGCCTACCGTACGGCCATCAAGATCCGCAGACTGCAGAAAGCACTCTGCTGTGAGTTGGGCTTTTGAGGGAAATGGTTTCTCTGCAGTGCTTGGGGAAGGGAGGGTCAGCTTCAGTCTGACAACTTTAACAGTGGACCAGAGTCATCCTAGACACACTGTCAACCAACAAAATGGCAAGAAGACTTGCCTACAGTAGGTGCCATTATTAAAAATAAATTAATTAATAAAAAAAGAGGTGCAGAAGGTAAGTTGAAATGGTAAGCCCACTAAAAATTTTGTATCTCTAATTTTCTGTTCCATGGGTAAATTTATATGCTTATAAATGTATTTATTTATATTGCTAAGTATTTAAAAAGCATTTCCTATTATATCATTACTATGGCTTAATTCAGCAGCAAGTTGCATGATTACCCTGTACATTCAAAGTTTAGCAGCCTCAGAAGTGATAGATCAGGAGTTCTTGTCCTGGCCTCTGGACTTCTCCAAGTCACGCGGCGAGGACCATACTGATCTGTGTACCAACAAGATCTGTGCTCTTGTTGAGTCTCCTGTGCAAAGCAAACTGAATTTTAAAAACTATGGAAAACAAAATACATAAGAACACATATCTAACAGAAAAAACAGGGTGACATAGAACAAAAGGAAACTAGACGATTTTGGAAGGAGATGTGGGACGTAAATAGGAGTAAAGGTTGCAGATTTTAAACCTTTGGAAACATCATGGCAACAGATGGTAGAAAGAAGTATTATATTACCAAATTTTCTTCTTGCAAATTAGGAGTCCTTGGCATGGAAGGACTTTTCAGCCCTGAAGGGTGCACAGTACTGCAGGCTGAGTAGGCACACAAGTGCAAAGCCCTCCTAGGGGTGCACGCATGAAAGGAATTGCAAAAAGAGGGATCCCCTCCCACCCTCCAGGTGGTTAGTTTTCTTTCCAGCCTAGAAGACAGCAGTCTGATCTTAGCTGGACTTCAGATATGCATCATACTAAATGAAGCTGTGCCTGAGATGGCAGCTAGCTACTCCAGAAAGCTGGACTGTCTGTGCACGGCACAGGCTCTTATTGGTACCTATTGCCATTTCTTCATAAGATATGGTCCCACCAAGGACTACAGCTTCATCTCCCAGCAAGACTAAAAATATAATGAGCTTTTTGCTTATCACTGTGCAGGGTATAAAGTAGTCATCAACATGTACCTAAAAACAAAAATCAAAGCAGGAGACAAGAAAGCAGAGTAAAATTTTCCCTGTGTGAGCTGATTCTCAGGGAAAAGTGGGAAAAACCAGACTGCATGTGACAAATGCTAATCATGCTGCCTATTTCTAACAAACAGCTTTTCTAGTGACCTGTATAGATCAAGCTTCACTTTTATTACTTCTAATAAGCTTGGAAGAGGGACATACTTTCTGCTCTTGGTTTTACTGCACAATATATGAATTTCTGTAATAACTGCCGTGGTTAGCTCTCCTCATTGACAGATTTCAAAAGTATCCTCCTATTATCTTCTGTTTCAGGGGAGGGAGTTGGAAGAGAGGACAGAAAGAGATAGTAATAATTAAAGAGAATACTTCACTTAGAGTTAGGAGTAAAACTTTCATCTCTACAGGTCCAGTCTGCCTTATTATCTATGAAGCTTTTTGTTTACTCCATCTCTGTGTTTCTTGGAAAGAGACAACAGCCAAAAAAATCTTTGTCTTTTTTCATACATGTGGACTTGATAAAGAATCAGTTTTATTTTTAGGTGGGGAAAGAGTCGTCATCTGTGCTACTGCCATTCATTTTTTTGGTCAAAGTTACTTCAGTCTTCCATTGCATCTCCTGTAATTTTAACTGCAGATGCATTTTAACAGTGTTTGGATGCAGAATGCTTCCGGAAGGCTTATGTGCTAAGGCAAAGAAAAACGTCAAAACAAATCCCCAGAATGGAGATCACTGTAAAATGTGACAAATTGCTGTCACAGGCATGGTGTGTGTATAACGTCAAAGGCATTTTTGGTAGGAACTCCCAGGAGCACAGTTGGAGCTGGATGCAATTCCACTTGCACCTGATAGATTTTGATTTCAGTGTAAGTGCTTTAGAAGCAGAATCAGGTCCAATTACACTTTAGAATGTTCATTTGAGAAGTGTATTTTAGAAAACTTTGCTGATGCCATATCTCTTCTTGGTAAGTGTCAAAAATCCTCAGCTCTAGGGAAGTTACTCCCATTTTCCTCATTCTTCTTTTAAGAGAGAAAATAGAGTTGGTTTTTTTTCTTTTTTGAACAGGTTGATTCCTGCAGAGACATACATTTTCATATATATGTATATGTATTTTGCAGGAATATAAGAAAGGTGGTAAATTGGAAATAGCAAATTATTAGCCTCTCTATCTTGGATTATGTAGTGTAGATGTAGTGAGAGTGCTTTCCCACTGTAGCAGAAGAATGGAGTCAGAGAGAGTATCCTGTGTTGCAGATGTACTGGGCATCTGTGTAGCACCAGATTCTGATGGTATTTTATTCTTGTGCAATATTCTTTAGCTTATTTTCAAGAAATTATAATGCCCCAGATACTGAAGTATAGTACTGAAAGGCAAAAAGGGAACAAAATCACCATGTATATTCAGAATTCTGTTGCCAAGTTCCTCTAGGTGATTTAAAATTTAAGAATGTTTATAGGAATATTAACCACACAAGGGGAAGAAAATGGAACATTTAGACATCAGGGATTAAGAGAGCTGTGAGTGCTTCCCTCTTTGAGGGAAGGGTGCAGTCTCTTTGCAGGAACTGCTATCATTTGCAAGATCTTTTTAATAAAAAAACTTCACAGTAGTGCATTACTATTTTCCATGAGGTTCAGCAGCCTCAAATTTATCATTAGCAGCTGCATGTAGTTACATGCTCCTGAATCAGTCACTCACACAACCTTTAACAGAGCTGAATGATATGGTTTCTCTTTTTCTTTGGGAAAGTTTCCTTGCTGCAGAAAGGGAAGAAATAGGCCTTGTGCCCAATGGTTGGTTAAAAACAGGATTTGTCATTCAGATGCAGAATGGTACTGCACAAACGCACTGAAACCTGTGTAGGCATTGTGCCAGAAATGGCATGACAGGATAACTGCCTATCCCAAATTTTATTCACCCGTGTAAGTGCTGAAGGAAGCAGGAATGGAAGTAATTTCCTATGGTTGTTCTCCTTGGATAGTGCAGTCCAAAAATGTACGTTTACCTTAATTTGCATGAGTATAGCGGCAGAGTTGTTGTATTTTTTAGTAGAAAAATACCTTTCCTAGGTCCTTCTGGAATGCTTAGGCAGAAATGTGAATGAGAGATCTTAATGCCAGCAGATCAAGGTGTGAAGTTAGCAGGCTTAGTGTCTGTTGAATTACTTCCTTTCAGTGCAAGAATGGTAATGTTAAGCCAAACCCAAAGGCTTACAACTTCCTGCCATTCCAAAGCTTTCTGAATTTTCACAAGTTTTAAAAAGGACAGGTTTTATATGCTGTCAGTCTGCTTTATGAAGCTAATTACCTGCTTTTAGCCAGTCATTAGGTAGTTTACAGGAACAGGTTGCAAAATAACCAGAAAGCATAAAAACCCCTAGACAAACAACCAAAGCACCCCCACAGCCCTAACCTAAAATAAAACTAACACTAAAACAAAACCAGCAAACTGGTTGCATTGATTTTTACGGGGTTTTCTTTGTCGTGAAGGTTTTGAAGTCATGAAGGGAAAGTGTGAAAAGTGGCCATCTCCTAAGTTCAGTATGTATGTCATCAGACAGCAGGTTACTCTCACTTGGCTTCACTCCCCTCCCTCCACAACTCAAAGAGTAGTCAGGGTTACACTGTGAACTGTTCCTGGGTTCGTGTTGTTTTTAAATACCTGTGAGCCTTTTTCACTGTATCATATCCTTTATAGCTTTTGAAGAAGTTTATGCTGCAGTGAGTGTATTGTCAAACACTTCGGCTACCTCAGGTCAAACTAGCGGCAAGGTGTTTTGCTGCAATTACCAGTCTGTCTCTTTGATAAATACATGTCTGGAATTTGTTTGCAAGCCCAAGAGGAGAGCTTAAAATATCCCCAAACAAACAAAAAAAGAAAATTAAAAACAAACAAAGGTAAACCCCTGCAAATCTGATGCTGTGAGGTCAGAACAGAATGTTCCGGTTTTAATGCAGGAGAGGAAAGGCAAGGGCTGTGACGTGTACTGTTTCTCATTTTATGAAGATGTGAAGAAGGGTAGATAGGGGGGAAGGGGTTGGAAATGTAACCTTCTTTTGGTAGATGGTCACTGAGTTCTTGACAGAATTGCTCATGGTGGTTAATGTTGTCTTGGTCTTGCTAGTTTTTCTGTTACACTTTTTTTCCAGCCCAGATAGAATTACCCAATTTGCACAGGCTGCAAATCTGGGGTTTGTTAATTAACACTATTATTCTCCTCCTCTGCTCTTGTGAAACCCCACCTGAAATAGTGCATCCAGTTCTGGGGTCCTCAGTACAGGAAAGATGTGGACCTGTTGGAGCAGGTCAGAAGGCAAGCAGTGGGGGGGGAGGGACAACACCTTTCCTATGAGGAAAGGCTGAGGGTGCTGAGGTTGTTCATCCTGGACAAGAGAAGGCTCCAGGGAGACCTTAGAGCAGCCTTTTACTACCTAAGGGAGGCTTATAAAAAATAGGGATAGTAACTTTTTTAAAAGGACATATTGTGATAGGACCAGGAGAAACAGTTCTAAACAAAAAGAGGAGATGTTTAGATTACATATTATGAAGAAATTATTTACTGTGAGGATGGTGACACACTGGCACAGATTTCCCAACAGATAAGTTGTGGATGCTCCATCCCTGATAGTGTTGTAGTGTTCAAAGCCAGGCTGGATGGTGCTTTGAGCAACCTGATCTAGTGGGAGGTGTCCCTGCACATGGCAGAGGAGTTGGAACTAGGAAATCTTTAAGGTCCCTTCCAACAGAAATTCTATGATTTCAATGGTTTCAATTCACAGCATGTCAGAGATTGTCATGTGGATTTTTTTTTCCATTTGAGAGATGACATTTATAGTGCAAATGTGTTACTGACTCTTCACAAACAGCTCAGTATAAGCTTTAAGTGTAGTTAACGTTATGTATATTGTAGCAAGTATACTAATATATTGCAAATTTTTTTACTTAAAGTCCTTGCTTCTGTAAAAAAAGTCACTGAGGATTGTACCATTTATGTTTCATCTTTTCCACTTCCTTTTGCAAAAGGAGTTAAAAGAGCTAATTGATGGCCTTTTATTTTTACCTTGCAAACCCCAGATTTTCATAATCACATTTGAATGGTTTTCAGAGCAAAACACTTTTTACCCTGTAAAATGTCCATTGCATCACCAACAACTTATAGAAAGAATTCTGTAATAAAGAAAATAAAAATATTTTTCAAGGAAGCATAGCATTCAGTGTTCTGGAAAGCCACAATAAATAATCTTCCACTATCCCTCTCCCTGTTTTCTTTTAAGCCCTAATTTAGCAACTGCTGTCCAGTTAATAATTTTTACCACCCTTAAGAAAGAATTCTTACCTAAGAATTTGCTTTGCTTTACATTTGATCAAAAATGATAGTCATTTTACAGCATTCTGCTTTACAGTAAATATGAAGAATCCTATAACCCTAGTGAATTCTAAGTGTGCATCCAAAGTTGGGATTCTCTAATTACACAGACTACTTTAACATCTATTTTAATGTTGTTCTGAGCTGCACAGAGCCATTATGATGTTTGTATTTTAGATGTTTTTTAACAAATTGTGCCAAAATGCTGTGGACTTGTCACAGAGTATGGTTTGTCACTATAACGTTACTAAATGAAAGCCACTGACTGGGCTAGTTGTTTGCTGTGTTTGCTACAATTTGCACATGGGCAATTATTGTCAATATTATGCTCAGACATCCAGATTAACACTTTTTAAAGTTTTTGTTTATTTGTTTTTGTTTTGTTTCGTTTGTTTTAAAAATTTTTTAAAACATTTATTTAATCCTAATTTTTTTAAAAATCTATTGTTAGTGGACCTTTTGGACCTGAACACGACAAGTGAAGTTTTCAAACAGCATAAGTTGAGTCAAAATGATCAGCTGATTGGTGTCCAGGATGTGATCAGCTGTCTCACTACCATCTACAGTGGACTTGAAGAGAAACACAAAGATATGGTGAATGTTCCTCTCTGTGTAGACATGTGTCTTAACTGGCTGCTCAACGTGTATGATAGGTAAGAAAAATGGTTTTTTTGCTCACAGTGTGTACCCCCAGTAATTATATATTATAAAGCCTTAAAAATTTATTTATTAAAAAGTTATCTTCTGATATTTTTGGCTCCATAATGAAAGTGCAGTTGCATGCAATAAGATGTTTCTTATGCTGTCCTGATCAGCACTTGACTAAGATTGGGCTCTTTTTATATTACTACCAAAGAAACATTGAAAGGACTTCAAGAAATCCTTGAGTAGGTATGTGACTACAGACTCACACTGCTTTAACTGTGTTCCCTCTGTGAATTTTCCGAGTTTCTCAGATCGATTGCCATTGATATCAGATTCTATTTCTGCTGTAGATAGGGACGGTTTTTTCATGTATTTTAGACTTAGTTGCTTGCCCTCACAATCTTGGCTGGGCTCCCTGCCCCGAGTCCTCTGCCGAATGGGGGTTGTTGTGATCTCAGCACTAAAGCCTGTCTGGTTCTGGAGGGTCAGCAGTGTCCTAGTCCTGGCTCCATTCCAGCACATACAGCTCCTGCCATGGATCAGGTCTGAGGGCAGGTGTTACGTGGTCCCACCTGCCCTTGTCCTGGCAACAAGGCTGTATTTCCCAAGGGCATTGAGTTTGCCTCAAGAATATTTTGGGATGCTTACAGTAAGAACTTGTGCTTTTATTTAAATACACATTTACTGTTTCCAGAAGGAGAACTAAGTCTCAAAAAATATGAAAACATCCACTCCAGCAGCCCCTTGTAGTTTTGGCCAGTTCTTTCTGAGTCACTCATCCCTTTTTTCTTCTGCTGAAAACTGAATTCTGCCCTTTCTGCTCTGCCCTATGTCAGCCTGCCTGACCTGCGGGCAATTTTCTTTTTTCTAGTTGTGCTTTTGAGTCATGAGTTTGTTGCTTATTTTTGTTAGTGGCATTCACTATTCTTATCTCCCTTGAGTAGCAAAAACTGGGGAAAGACTTGGTTTTCATCCATTCCTCCATGCCCTAAAATGTGTCTCCTTATGTTGCTTCAGCAAAGGCATTTCAGGAATCTTTCAGAGCTGACTGAGGACTCAGTAGTGCAGTACAGGTTATGGCTGCTTCAGTGTATCTCATTGAATATGTGCTTTAGTTCAGAGCTATAAACAGAATTACAAATCAGAATTTCTAAGAGAGTTGTTTTCCATGAGAGTTGTTACACCCCTTATTTTCTTTCTCCCCAATTGAAGTTGAAAAGAGAAAGTATTTTTTGAATAGTGATAAAATTTCTTAGACCTGGCTTTGCAAATGTACTACAAATGTGTGTTTACTTGCAGATGTATGCATTATCTACAATCTGTTCACGCAGTACCAAATTCTAACAGTTCATAGCTTTTTACTTTTTTCCCCTCAGAGGATTACATACCAGTTCTCCTATGCTTCATGGATATTTTATTTTATTTTGGTTTTAGGGGAGAGGGAAGGAGGGAACAGAATACACAGAACCATTTGTCATTTACATGCTGTCTACTGGTGTTTAAACATTGCTGTTAACTATTGTGACATTTGTTAGTCAGACTTTTCCCCATTATTGCTGAAAAATTAGAGGGTCCATCAAATATTGATGGAGAGTTCTTCCTGCATTTATCTTTATTTTAGAGAGTTCTGTATTGTGAGTAAACACATCACTTGCAAATAGAGCTGTAGATCAAGTGAGTTGCTTGACTTAAATTTTATTGGCAATTTACAATAAGAAACGTAGTAATGTCAGAAAAATTTTTGTAGCTACTGGCTGGGTTTTGTTTTCTTTCAGACTGAACACAAACCTACTACATTTTCTTCAGCTTACCTTTGCATCTTATCTTCAGTTAGAAATCAGTTACTTAATCTGTTCATATTTAAAATGCACTTAGCAGCAAACCCGTCTTTCAATAATGTTTCCAGTTTCTCCCATTTCCCCTTAACTATTATGTTGAAAACTTACGGTAGATAATTCTTCTGGCCCATTAAATACTTGAGTCTTTATTTGAACTTTGAAAAATCAAGGATGAGGGTTTACTGAGAGCAAATTATGATTTACAGTGTGTTTCCTTGTTCCCCTTTCAAATTCACTCCAGGAAGAAAAAGTAATGCTAAAAGACCAGGCACCAATTCTAAGCTAGATTTTTTGATTTTGTATTCTAAACTGGCCTTTACAAAAGAGCTGATTTGTGTCTTGGCATTTCCATTGTATATATTGCATTAGTGTTACATTTATAAGATATATCAAGTTGTTAAACTGCCAACAAAAAGCATGTTAGTCACATGCTTCTAACCTGAGATTTAACTGCAGATGCACAGATTAATGACAAACTGAATAGTTCTCTAGACTTAACCTGCAGATGTCTTTGGCCCTTAAAAAGAACCAATTTATTTTTAGAAAAGGTCTGTTATGGTTATGTTCTGGTATTTTCTGACACATTAGGAATGATTTATTCTGAGCAGAGGAGAGAAATACTAAAATTACTCAGTGACTTTTACTACATCAAGGACTCAAAAGTTATTCCAGACATCAACATCTGCCCTTATAAACATTTTCCAAACTTAAAGTTCTTTGTTTTGGCTAGTCCAAATTTATTATTTTTTTAATGAAATTAGAGCTAAATATCTTGATGCTTACAATGAGAACTGTGAAGGAAGTTTTTTTTTTTCTCTGTAAAGTTCTTTGGCTATGCCAGTTTTTAAAGCATCCAAAAGCAATATCTGATGGTTTTTCTTTTCAACTATATACTGTCAAATTTGCTGGAATCTCCAGACATAATTTATATAAAAATATAGATAGTATACAGCTTGCAGTACTAATGGAATAGCTTAACACCCCTGATATGACTCATTTAAATTAGAATTACCCATAAAGAAACTTCTATGTGAACTGTTTAAATATTTTGAAATGTTTATCTGACTTTCTGTATTTCAACTTTAAAATTTTCTTAGGGTTTGTTTTTGGTTTTTTGAAAATGCTAGGAGACTTTTGATAATGCCTTCTTTTATATTGAATTTCTTTGGTACATTAGTCTGAGAAGGGTATCTGTGCTGACATTTTCCATATGATTAAAGCTGTTTTTCATGATCATTCTCTGCAGCCCAATCTTCCCCTAAAGAATCACAACTTTGTTATTTATCGTTGCACTCAGACACCTGGCAGCTTCTAACACCAAGATGAGTTAATATCCCAGGCCTTAGCAGCAGCGTTCATTTCAGTAAAATCTGAACTTCTGAGGAATGAGAATGAGACACCTGCTCAGTCAGCCTTAGCTTTATGCCCTGGTTTTGACAGTAGCTGATGGAAGTTTTCTGCATGCGCTCCAGCTGCATCCCCTGTGTTCATGATGGCTGTTTGGATTCATAGATAACTCAGTGGGAGCAGCTTAGAAGGCTGTGATAGCAGTAGGAAGGCTCTGGGAAGGTTCTGGCCCTTTGAAAGGCAGGAGAATGCGCTCCTTTGTCTGACCTGTCTGTGGGTGATCACAGGAGGTGTCTGTGCTGACCTTCCTCAATCTAGCAGGCTGCCTCGTGTTGCTAGGCCATGCAGGTAACTGGTGGCTGCAGTCCCTGGTAGTCCTCAGCTGCAGTGCCAGTGTTGTCTAGGCTTGGGAGCCTTTTAACAAGAGAAGGCTGAATGGCTTTGGGCTCGTATTCATTCCCTTGTTTTCCTTGCTAGTACCTGATGTTTTTATGCTATTGTCCCTCTTCCCCAAGGGACATAGGACTCCTCTAGACTTCATATTATAATTTTGTTTTTCAAGATTCTTTATTGTATATTCCTTTTGCAATCTCTTATATTTCATCTTGTTGCCTGTCTGACAACTTTCTTTTAATCTGGCTAACTCCTGTATGTAGCTGTGCCCATCACTGGTTGTCCCTTTGGAATTCATATGTATGTAGCTGTGCCCATCACTGGTTGTCCCTTTGGCATTCATACTTAGATAAAATGCATATATAGTTTGTGCCATCACAGTGTTGCAGAATATTTGCATGCCATTGCTGGTAAACAGCAGTTTTTACACTTACATTCAACAATTTAGTATTAATTATGTACCAGTTAGTAAATTCATAATTTACAGGTTTCATGGGCCTCTGTTTTAACTATGATATAGACTGTGTTTGCCTGTCAAGAAGTTTTGGATACTAGCTCTGTATTAGGAAGTTAAAAAAAGGAATAGATTCGGGCTCCCCTTTGTCAGGATCAGAGCAAAAAAATACCTGAGCTGCTTCAAGTGGCCTTATCAATTTATTTTGTAATGACAAGCATGCTTGTATTGCTATAATGAGTCTGACTAGTGTACTGACATTTGTGGCATATATGACCCATAATTTTTTATTAATTCAGAAATTTCAAAGTTTCTTGAACCTTCCCACTATGAGGCCTTGATTCTTAGGTGTTTTTTACACGTAGGACAATTGGATGTCTGTGCTGCCATTCAGAGGCACCTTGTAACACAGGCTTTTGGCAAAGTAGCCTAATAGTCTCCCGGAAGGTCGAGAGAGGTGATTCTGTACTTCTACTCAACATTGGTGAGGCACATCTGGAGTCCTGGATGCAGTTCTGTGCTCCCTCGGGACAAAAGAGATATGGACAAACAGACATGAGTCCAGTGACGTACCTTGAAGACAATTAGGGACTTGGAGTAACTGATGTATCAGTGAAAGCTGAGAGAGATGGGACTTTTCAACCTGGAGCAGTTTCAGGGGGGTCTTATCAATGTGCATAATGGCAGCAGAAGAGAAGATGGAGCCAGGCCTTTGTCAGTGGTGTGCAGTGCCAGGGCAAGAGGCAGCAGGCACAACCTGAAACACAGGAAATTTTGCTTAAAAATGTGAAAATAAAATGTTTCTAATGTAAGAGTGATCAAACAGTGCCAAAGGTTACTCAGAGAAGCTGTTCAGTCTCCATCTTTGAAGATACTGAAGTGATAGGATACGATCCAGGAAAACCTGCTCTACCTGACTGAGCATTGGTCTCTGGAGGCCCCTCCTAATCTCAGTGGTTTTGTGACTCACTAAACTGAGAAAATTTAAACCATTGTCTTGGAAATGTCAGGACTATAAAGTCTATGGGTTTGGGGGGAGAAAGGGAGCGTGTGTGACATTTGGTTTTGGTGTGTTGGGTTTTTTTACTGTGTATATGTCATTACAGTGCTAATATTTATCTGTTTCCAAGAAATGGACTAGGGGTGAATAAGTTACTCCTTTGAAAAATGTAATATTGCAGGCTTTGTAGTTAATTATGTAATTTATTGAGAGAATGCTTTTTGTGTGAAGGAAGTTTTTTGGAGACACTACAGAAATGTCCTGAAATCAGGAGAAGCTTGAAGCCTTGACATTGTTCCCTGATCATTTAGCTGTGGACTCTCACTTTCTGTCTTTAATAAAAAAAATGTGGTCAGTCCTGAGTTAAATCAAACCCAAATGAATGTTCAGGGTTTTTTTCCCCAATTAATATAAATTTCAAGCACAAACAACCCTACACAGGAAGGAATAGGGAAATAACTTTATCAGGGTGTAAAATGAGCCATTTAGATGGCAAGGTATGCCAGAATGATGTAGTGTCTGTGATTGAAGGAGGTAATTTGAAGCTAAGCTTGAATTTATAAAAAGTTGGCACTTCTATAACATTGTGGAAAATTGGGTCCTGATTTTCCAACTAGGTAGTAAAAGTAATAGATGTTTTTGATTAATTTGGCAATAATTTCTCTGTACCTCTGTTCTGTCTTATGGAATGAAGGTACTGCTGTCTAGTGTTACTAGATTAGATGATGTTGTGAAGACAAATGCATCAATATTTGTAAGTTGCTTAGCTAATTTATCAAAACCCAGGAGTAAATTAATAATTTTCTATTCAGCACAACATTTGGGAAGTACATCAGACAGCAGACCATATGCTGAGGGGATAGGATAGAAAGAGAGATGTAATAACCACTTCAGAAGTAATCAACGTATTTATAACTTCTGTGTGGCAGAAAGAACTGAAGTAAGGTTTGAGGTGATATTAAATTTAGTGTTACTGTACTTGTTGCTGAAAGACTCAGCTAACCTTGTGTGTAATATATACAGTTTAACTATTCTGAAGATTTTTTTTTCCTCGTCTCATTTAAGACAAATTGCATCATGTTTTTTTCATTTTTGAAAGAAAGAAGGACTTTTAGGAATATGTTTCTGCATTGATCTTCTGAACTTTGAAATCGTCCTTTCCATGTAAGCTGGGTTTGTTGTTTTAGTACCTTTTTGAAAAGCATTTGCCCTGTAGGCTTAACATTACTTGCTTTGGTACCTACTTGTCTGTTCTCAAGTTACTTTTCAGGTTTGGAAATACTTTTTTTTCATGCTGGACAGAAGGAACCTGAAGTGACATTGCTTAAAAAGAATGGCAGCTCCAAATAATTGAATTAGTGCATGTGATTGCCTCTTTATGTCCTGATATTGTGTGTGTCAGAACATTTTTAACACCAAAAAAAAAAAAAAAGAAAAAAAAAGTAAAGAAAAAAAGAAAAAAAGATATTTTAATTATTTTCACATGAAAACTTGGTTTTATTTTACAGTCCTTGTGTTTCACACTGAGTAATAGGCCCTCCTGCTGTGTGCTCGTGTATTTTTTCTGTGTATATCACATTAATAAATCACTTTCAGAACTTTGCAGAACGAAGTGTCTGTTCTTTTGTAGTAATACAAGCTGTTTTGACATGTAAAACCACTTGGAAGGCAAGCTGAGCTTTTGTAAGGGAAGAATTCTTAATGTGATTTTTAGTGTAAATGGGGTTTTTTTTTTGAGATCTGAAGTATATTTGAAATATAACTCTCCAATGTTTTTGTATTATTTAATAGAGTTGAGTTGGAATGAAATAAAATGAAACTTTATTAAATAGTTTTTTCTTTATCATTTCAGTGGCCGAACTGGAAAAATTCGAGTGCAGTCCCTGAAAATTGGCTTGATGTCTCTTTCTAAGGGCCTTCTGGAAGAGAAGTACAGATGTAAGGAAGAATTTCTTTTACAAAATTCTCTATATAACTAAGTCATATACAATGACAAAGCACCTAGCAAAATTTGTAGTAAAACATTTCTCTTGCCTGTTGCAAGGCAGTTTTCTTTTGAGTAAATAAAAGAGAATTATTTTCATGATCACCAGTGATAATGGTCAAAGTAGGATTTATATCTTGACTGCAAACTATTGCTTACATTCTGAATCATCAGAAGTCACAGTACTGCAGTCCTCAAAAGAAAGGGAGAATGTAGCTGTGTGGAAGATAGAGAAGTATTGGATTTGATTCTGTTCTCTCTTGTATGTGTACATGTTTTGTTTAGGGAAAAACCAAGCAAGTTAGTGTTGATTGCATCAAATTGGTATGAAAAAAATCTGATGGCTTTCAGATTGGCTGAAAAACCAAGTAAATACATCCAGATCCTGCAACTGTATTTAGTAGCCTACAAAAAAGACTGTCTGAGCTCTGAAAATGGTTTTCCAGTATATGTGCTTTCTGCCAGAATTGTGCAATTGAAAGTTTAAATTTGTTGATTTTAGGAATCTCTGAAGCTTGAAAAACAATGAGTTATGTAAAAATATTTCACAAAAATAAATGCAAGACCAGAAGAGAATTGAAAATTGTGGGGGAAAAAAGCCCTGAATAGTACAGGAAAAAAAGATGAAGCACCATATAAGAGAATTCTAGATTATAGGCATTTACATATTATGCACATGATATTAAATTTGCTATTCTTTACAGTAGTTCCTTGACTCATTTAGGAAACACATTAAAAAATTATAGTGAGACTGAATTAGTTCCATGTACTTTTGGAACACTGCAAAAACATTTCTGCTTTCCTTAAGAGCATTTGTAGGCAATCTTGTAAACTTAGCTATTAACATTGAATAAAAGTAGAGGTGTTTTATGCATTGAGACATATTCTGACATCTGAATGACATACTGAGACTTTGGGGTATTTAATTTCCTTCTGTCATTTGAAATATGTGTGAAGTAGTCCATAACTAAGAAAGAGCCTGATGGACATACCAGTGTTCTATGATGACAATTCAGAAGGTAATCTCCTGTTCTGTGTGAAATAAGAAGCTTTAATAAAGTGTAGGAGTTAGGCTGTGGATGATAAACTGAAAAACCTTAGAAAAAGATGGTTTTAAAGAAACTCCAAAACCTGAGAATACTTTCTGATTAAATTGCTATTGGTAATACATTATCATACAGTTGCCAAATACAGGCATTGAAGCACAATAAGGAATTTACTAGGTCAGCTTCATATTTATGTTGTTGCTTTGTGTTTAGTAGTAAAATTAAAATTGATGCTGGCTCCAGATTTTACATAGTTTATGTCAATAAGATGGACTTTTACTCTGAAGGATGCTGTGACAAGTCCTGAAGAAATTAATAGAGAATAAGCTTCAGAAGACTTTTTCACCATGTGATCATAACTTCAACCTGAAATGCATCTGAAATTAAAGTAGTTGCTCGCATTCTTGAAGCAGAGAATTAATAGTCAGATAATGCATCCTTTTTGTTGTATCTTCTGCTCTGATCAATGTGCCAGGCTTTGATATCTTTGTTAGCTTTATTGTCCTTACGAGCCTTAAAATTGTCACAGAAGAACTCTTCAATCCAGAAGAAATTTTTCTAATGAAGGAAGTATGTTTCAGGTACTGTTCTTGGCTGACAGTGGCTTTGAAGTCAGCATTTTGGAGTCCTCAGCACGAGCTGTCACAGACTCATCTTTGATACGAGCTCTTTTGATTTTTTTTTTCATACCCTACTAACCATCTCTTGTTGAAAGAAATTTTGTCGTATCTACAAAGTTTTCAGTCCTTGAGTGAAAATTGTAATGGAATTCCTGAGTATTTTCAAGAAAGTCAGTCACTTGGAAAAAAAACCAGAACCCCCAAACATGGGTGCTTAATATTAATTACCTGTGTTTTGATTTTTTCCTGATCTTGGACTGACTCCTGGCATTTGCTTCTCCTTTTGGCTGTTTCTTCTAAGCACTTCTGAGGTGTTGGCACTTGCAGGCTGCTCTGAGGATGACAGTCATCAGATGGTTTTGATAAGAGCCACAGCACAGACTGTGCCTTAGATGTGCTAGCCATGGCGCATACTCTTCTTAGAGTAGTTGGTGGTAAAATAAGCAAGTTTCCTGTTCTAAAAACTTCTGGATGAAGCCTTAATTCTTTTGTAAAACTCTTGACTGGAATGTTTGCTGCTGAAGTACTCAGTCTTCCTAGAGACTGTTATGTTCATTTCTAGTATAGGTAGAATCTTTTCACTTGACACATTTTTTAAAGATGTTTTGACTGAGAAATTTCTGCATTGTGGTTTATTTAAAATTTAATTAAGCTGCTTTTTAAAATTCTATACTTCAGGGTTGACATGAGAATGGATCTTTAATTATGTTGAAGCCTTAGTTAAAGAATGCCTGTTCTTGAAAATGTTTAAGACATGCTTAACTTCAAGCACTTGCCTGAATGCTCCTAAGAACAAAAATGGACCTACAGAAATAATTCAGTAGTTGTAAGCTGCTTACATCTATGCTTTAGGGTGAGGAGTCTCAGGCTTTTAAGATGTTGTTGAGGCCAATGTGCTGTTCTGGCTATAACCATGTTATTGTCTGCTTTCTCTTCTGACAAGGAGGGTCGCTTGTGAGCTACATGAGAATGCATTTGTGTGCACTTCACTCTTACCTGCACTTGATTCTAACAGCCAAAGCCTAAGCAGGCAGCAGAAACAGAATAAAAGCATGTATGGAGTTTTTTACAATATATAGCTTTTGGGTCATGTCATTTAATATGTAAAATCTTTATGATTTGAGATTAAAATGAAAGGCTACTTAATAAATCTCATCTTCTAAGCAGTTCAGTTTTCAAGTGATGTACAACGTCCTGGGAATGTGGTGGGTTTTAGGTTTGTTTTTTCACTGCTGTATTTATGTTGTAAATTTTCAAACCATTTGGAACTATCTAAAAAGAAGAAAAGAAGAAATTAGTATGTACATTGTTTGTGACAACACAACAAAATGTGGGTTGTGGACGTCTTTCTACTAACTGTCTTACTATCCTTTTTGCAGGAATTCAATAAAATTTTCAGTATTTTCAAGTAGCCCTTTCTTTATCAACCATTCAGTACGTTTTTTTCATGTTGTCCAGCTAAGCTGCAGAGTCCCACTGGCTCTAGTTCTCAAAGTACTAGTGTGTGGCTGAATTTATTTAACTGATTTCTCTTTTCCTGGTTTCTGTTTTTTTCATATGACTCAGATCTGAATAATCTTTTCTCTGCTTCCTCAGTCATTCTTCTTGTATTTTGGTAGAGTCCCTTATACAGTTTAGCCTTTATATCAATGTATTTTATGTTGAAACTCCTCTAGTGTATATATACTTGTTAACAAACTCAATTTAACAAGTGAGGGAAAAATACATGGAAGCAGACATGGTTATCCAGGAAGAAAATGTGATTCTTTTTAAGCTCAAGTTGTCTTTCTGGCTGCTGTTGTTGCTTTAAGCTACTTCACATGGCCAATTGTGACTTGTAGTAGCTTCCAGTCTCAGTTCAGAGTGATTGTGCTTCTGTCCCAAACCAACTGAAGCATGACATAGTTTTTTAGCCTAAGATGTGGATATCTGAAATATTATTTCATTCTTTATCAAATCATAGAACAGTTTGGTTTGGAAGGGGCTTTAAAAGGTCATTGAGACCAACCACCTTGCAGTAAGCAGTGTCATCTGCTGGATCAAGTTGCTCAGATCCCTGTCCTATCAGGCCTTGAATGTTTCCAGGGATAGAACATCTACTACCTCTCTGGAAAACTTGTGTTTTGCTGCCCTCATTGTAAAAAAATTAATAACTTGTCTAAATCTGCCTTCCTTTTGTTTAAAAACATTACTACTTGTCCTATTGCAACAGGTCATGCTAAAAGCTTTGTTTCCAGCTTTCTTGAAAGTCCCCTTTGAGTACTGAAAGGCCACAATAAGGTCTTCCTAGAGTATTCAGACTGAACAGCCCCAACTTTCTCAGCCTTTCTTCAGAATGGTGGAACATCTCTCCTACGATGAGTTTTTTCACCTTCCTCTGGATCTGCTCTTACAACTCCCCATAATTCGGTTGCTGGAGACCCCAGAGCTGGACTTAGTACTCCAGGTGGGGTCTCACAAGAGCAGAGTGTGCAGAATCACCCCTCTCAGTCTACTGGCCATACTGCTTCTGATGCAGCCCAGGATATGGTTGACTTTCTAGGCTGTCCAGCTTTTCATCTACCAGCACCCCCAAGTCTGTTCCATAGGGCTGCCCTTCATCCCTCAGCCTTATCTGATACTGGGGGTTGCCCTGACCCAGTGCAGCACTTTGCACATGGCCTTACTAAACCCCGTGAGGTTCCCAGGGGTCCACTTCTTGTGCCTGTCCAGGTATGCATGGCAACCCAGGTGTGTCAGTCACACCACTCGACTTAGTGTCACTTGCAGACCTGCTGAGAGTGCACTAAATTCCTTCATCTCTTTTATTAATGAAGGTATTAAATAACACTGGTCCCAGTACAGACCTTGGAGGGACATCACTTGTCACTGTTGTCCATCGAGACTCTGGGCTGTTAACCACTACCCTCTGGACGGCCACATCCATGTAACGCCTCATTCATCTAACAGTCCACCCATTGAATCCATCTCTCTTGAATTTAGATATAAGTATGTTGTGGGGGACTGTGTCAAAAGCCTGACAGAAGTCCAGAGACATGACATCTATAGTCATGCCTCAGTCCACTAATGTAGTCACTCTACCATAGAAGGTCATTAGGTTTGTCAGGCAGGAATTTTTGCAGGTGAAACTGTGCCGCCTCAAATCACCTTACTGCCCATCATATGCCATAAGAAGTCATACAGTTTCATTTATTTGGTCTTATTTTTCTCATTTGTATGGTTACAAATTAAGATTAGATGAAGGTAAACTCTTGTAAACGGGACAGTGGTCATTTGTAACCATGACAATAAAGCAGAAATAAAAAGCTTGAGCTGCAGCATTACTGAATGAAAGGTGGTGTACATGGAAATGGAATGAGATAGTGTCTTTTGCTGGTGTTTCAGACCTCTTCAAGGAGGTGGCAGGCCCTACAGAAATGTGTGACCAGAGGCAGCTGGGCCTTCTGCTTCATGATGCTATCCAGATCCCGCGACAGCTTGGGGAAGTGGCAGCCTTCGGTGGCAGCAACATTGAACCCAGTGTGCGCAGTTGCTTCCAACAGGTAAGATAAAGACCTTCACAAGAAGAGCAAAACAAAACCAAACTCTCTTAAGTTTACGGATTCACTTACACATGCTGATGTAAAAAGAAGAGAGGAATATAAAAACATCCACTGAGTTTTGAACGGACATGAATATGCTCCTGCAACTAAGTATGGGAAACTCATGTGAAAATGCAACTGTAAAAGATGGTTTACAGTTCAGGAGAGGATCAAACAGACTGTGTTTAGCCAAGAGAATATATAAGTCTTAACGGTTCTGACAATGTTTGTGGCTCTAAAAGCTGTTTAAAATTTTGTAGCAGCAAATTATCCTGCTTTGCATTGTTCAAAGAAAACTGATGCTGTGAGAACAACATAATTTTTCCAGCTGGAATAAGGCATGATCTCCAAAGAACAAGAAAATTATGTTGACAATAATTTTTGACCTTGTGCCCTAGGAAAATATTTAGCCTTATGTTACTGATGAAAGACCTTGCCGTTGCATGAAAATTCAAGTGTAGTCTTTTGCATATTGCAAGCCTTTATGCAGCAGATCAGAGCATGGAATAAAGCTCTTGCAGCCTGCTGTGCAGCTCCACACTACATGCAGGGGGTTAATGAGGCTGCAAGGAGTGTCTGTCGGTTTAAAGAGGATGAGAATTAAAAACAGGATGTTGTAATGGAACACAACTAACTGCGTTTTTCAAGGATGCCTAAGGCTCCAAATGTTAGCTAGTGATAGCTATACTGCTTCAGTGCATTACTTTTGTGAAAGCAGCTGATTTGAGCATTGTCAGAAATTGTATATGGATTAAAAATACACCGTGGTTTATATAAAATTACCGATTTGGATATTTCTGATTTTATTGAATTGAACATTAGAGATTTTAGTGAACTTTCAGAGGATTTGCTTTTGCCATTCTTTCATAGAGATTTCTACTTTTTTTGTCCAGTTATTTGAAAAATGCAGTTGTGCTGGCTTTTTTCCAGAACTACTAGATTGATTTCTGGATTCAGGCGATTAGGATTGGAAGTGTGTTTTTGTGCAGGTTGTGCATAATTTGGTAGGGAATTACAGAAGTTGGTTTGACCAATTACCCATGTAAAGCTTCCCCTGATGTTTTAACATTGCTGCTTCAGACAATAAGGGGTAGTGCTTGACTTATCTATCACTGGCCTTGAGTGGCTTGAGTCATACAGCAATAAATTTTTCATTTATTATTTGCAGAGTTTCTATGTGACAGAGGAGTGACTCCTATGTCCCTCAAGGATCTACCCCATCTCCCATGCTATTCAATTATGGGTGGGGGGTACTAACAAGAAAGTTTAAACTTTTGATGTGTTATTACCATCATACTGATAACAAGGTTGCATCCCTTATCTCACATGCATAGTTCAAGTTCAGTACCTGGTCATTAGGAGAGCATAGAGAAGATGTGCAGCTGCATAGCATTGGTTGCAGCCCAGTGAAAACAAGTGTTTTACTGGTGAGGAAGAAAGGTTTTTTTTCTTTTTTTCATGCTTCTCTTACTGCCAAAAATGAATTTATACCATGAATAGGTTAAGAAGCCTAGCATTGCTTTCCATCATGTGTTACTATTTAAGAATAACTTTCATTTTAAGCTTTATTTTATTGCTTCCATTGAGCTCAGGAATATGACCTCTGTTGTTATTGCTGACAAAACTGATTAATACAATACCTTCTCTCGTAGTTACAACTTAACAAAAACATGGAAGTGTCTTTGCCTGCTTCTTAAAACAATTATGCTAGTACATTAGCTCTGCTATATTCTTACAGTGACTGGCTATAAATGACAGATTCCTTTCTTGTTCTTCGCCTGTTTGTTTGTTGTGTGTGTTATGTTTAATGTGCTAACTAGAAAGAACACCCTGGGCTTAGAACACAATAAAAAAATTGACAAGTCTTGCAGCAATCAGTACACACATGCAAGCACTGCTGACTTCAGCATTTTGTCATCAATCTTAACTCCAAAGACAACCATGTCTTCAGTGTGTCTGAAGTGCAGAGTGTGCTTCCCTTTCATGCTCATACTTACTTTCCAAGTCCTTTCAGTGGAAGACAGCTTTACTATACAGTCTGTTACTTCTTTACTATGTCCTCCATCTTTGTTACCATCTACTCTGTCACAGCTGTTTAGTCTTCTAAAATCTTACTGACTTAACTTGTTTTCTTTATTTTCATTTTCTTTGTGGTTATTTCTTGTATTCTGTAAACAGTTTTGGTTTAAACTATCATGGCAAGAATTTATACAGGTAATTGGTGCCTTTTTTTTCCATAAAATTCTAAGGAAAATCTACTTATGGGTGTCTGATGTTTTGTTTTATTTTAATTTGGATGTGGGTTTTTTTTTTCCTCCACAGAACCACAATAAGCCAGAAATAACTGTAAAGCAATTTATAGATTGGATGCACTTAGAACCACAGTCTATGGTGTGGTTACCAGTTCTACACCGTGTGGCAGCTGCAGAAACGGCAAAACATCAGGCCAAGTGCAACATCTGTAAAGAGTGTCCAATTGTTGGATTTAGGTAAGAGGAGAGGTGTTAGGTGCAATGTTTCTCTGAAAATACCCACATTTTTAAGTCTTCCAACAAATGAAGTTCTTTCTGTCTGTTTTTCCACTGTTTTTCTTCTTTAAGATGGGGTCTGTCACCCATGGAGAGGCCCCACAGTGTGGCCTGAGCCAGTGCGGTTCTGGCCCATGCAGTGCCACTGTTACACACCCAGTGGTCCTGTGGGTGACAGAGACCCAGGGCGGGCTGGATCATCAGATGTTTTTGGATTGGTGGATCTGAGAGAAAGCAAATGAAGTATAAATGCACCCCATGTGTTCTGTAAGCACGAGATCAAAAGAAGATGGTCAGTAAGAAGCAACATGGACTGTCTGTTCTCCTAACTTATGCCTGGCAGTATAGAACACCCTTCAACATCAATCTTCCCTTGCTTAAAAAAACCTAAGGGTTCGTACCCTTAGTAAGTATTGGTATGACTAAAAAGCATTTGTGAACTGACTGCTCAGTGTCTAAAGTGATGCAACCCCCATTTCCAAAATCTGCAGCAGAGGCTAGAGCTAGAGTTAAGCATAACTGGCTTTTTCCTGTACTGTGGTCATGGACTCTAATGTATTACCTAGGAAAAATAGAAAGCTGTCTATCATACAATTGTTTCTAAGATTTTTCTTTAGGTATCTCAGCAGATGAGTAATTTTTGTTCGTTGTGCTTTCTGTTCTCCATCTTTCTGTTAGTTTATAGAATAATAATATGAATCCTGAAATCAGGTTAATTTTGCCTTGTTTTTGGAATGCCAGCTTTAGTCAATATTACTGGATTGAGCTAACAACCCTATTTTTCTTTTTTTTACTTTAAGTATAGCTATGTGAGTATTTGCAAAAGTAATAATCTGATAAAACTTTGTTGGGTCTCTTAAGAGAAGATGAAATTCTGTGTGTTCTCATATTTATTATTGTTTGAGGAAGCATAGGTTGACAGAGCTCTAGCTTAGCTATGTTATAGTTATCTAAGCTGTACTATGTGTAGGAGGGAAGAGAGAGAGAAAAGAAGAAAAAGACCCATTTAGAGTAGATAATTCTAAATAATTTCTACAATGAAGTTAGAGATCTGCAATGACAAAAGCATCTAGCACCCAAGCAGAAGGTAAATGTAGCCGTTTAATGCACAGGCTCTGAGAAAAGATTATAAACAAGTTGGATCAGCATCTTTTAAAGCAAACCTTTACATTTATAGACACATATTCTCCTGCCAAACAAAACATAAAACTCAACAGGGGAAAAATGTGGATGGGTACTGAAAATTGCTCTCGGGAGGCAATTTAATTTAAACTTTAACTTTGCAGTAGCTATTCAATTTGGTTTAGTTAGCTCATTTTAGCTTCATACAAATGATATAACCTCATCCAGTCAGAACAACCATAGCATAGAAACAGTGGGTGGAATATGGAATTGAATTGTTGATTTAGTCTAAATAAACAAATAAATCACACTCCCAGTGATTACATTTAGTACTAGGAATGCTGTAGAAATTTGTTACCCTGTTTATACATACACTCTCTTTAAAAAAAATCAAAAGTAAACAAATAATTGTACATTTATAAATGTATTTTAAATTATTCTTACAATTATGAATTCTTGAGAAATGTAATTTTCTGAAATGTGTGTAGAATTTTTGATCATCAAAATGATTTACAAACCTTTAATTTAACTGTTGAGTGTAAAAACTAAAATAAACCAGTCTGGTTTATAAAAGTTTTTGAAGATGACACATGGATAGTAAATAGAGGAAAAGAAAGAAAACAAAGCAATATAGTTTAAAGTCACTAAAAATTTAAAATTATAAGTTCTTCCTAATCCATCAATGAAGCTGATGCCTGTAAGATTTTCTGCATCAACTGCACCTACTTGGGCAGCAGGTGATTAACAATGGCTCTCTATTTTGATATGGAGAGAGAAGCTTTTAAATACTCATTGAGGTGTGTAGTGTAGGAAGGTTCTGTGGACTGGGAGGGCTGCAGGTTTCCTGTGTCCCCTGCAGCTGCTGCAGTGGCACTGGTGTCCCTGGTCCTGCAGCCATCATGAGTGCTGGCTGTGCCATGTTCTGGTTGTGCACACTCACTTCAAAGTTCTCTATGAGCTAATCCCAACAAACTCACTGTGTCCTTGTGTTGTTGCTGCTGCTAAAAAGCGGGTGACACCATTTCAGAGTAATTTGCTCTATGAGGCTTAATTAGAAGTAAACCTCTAATCACTTTGTTTAATGTCCCCACAGGTACCGGAGTTTAAAACATTTCAACTATGATGTCTGTCAAAGCTGTTTCTTTTCTGGCCGTACAGCAAAGGGGCATAAGTTGCATTATCCAATGGTGGAATATTGCATACCTGTGAGTACCAATCTACTCAGTGTTTCTAATGCATTACAACCCACATTTGAGGTCTAAATATTTTTTCACTGTCTCTGTTACCTAGCTAGGATTTCTTTTTCATATGTTAAATATGACTTGCCTTCTTACCTTTCTCTTTGGAAAGCATCAGGAACTTGTCAGATTTTGCTGATTTTATGTGGAGGGTGTTTGGATTCTGTAGAAATGGTTAGCAGCATCCAGCTCTGAGAGAACTTAAACTTCACTTCTGATTGGTAAAACAATGCTTGAATATTAAATGTAACTGCTGCTCTTGTATATGCACATATATAAATGATAAGGGTAAGAACATGTCAGAGAAAAAAGACTCACTTTACACTTGCTATACCATGGCAAAGTGTATTTAATGTTCTGGTAATGCGCATTAATATTTTTAGGGGAGTGTGATCTTTGGTTGTGGATCCAGCTTCATGAACATGTGCTTAGAAATAGGTTGTGTTTCATTCTGCTGTGTAAGAATGTGCTGTTTACTAGGATGCATAAAAGTTGGCGTGTAGCTAGAAAAAAAACCCCAGAATTGATAGTTTCTAACCAGAAATGGTGAGAGATGTTTACCAATGGTAGCAAACAAAAATAAATTTTGTAACATGATATTGACCTAATGATATTTCAAACACAATTTTTTAAAGGAGGTTCCTAGCAGTTTTTCTCAACTGAAGGAGTGGCTGAGTTGCTATACGGAAATATCACTCACACTTTTTGTCAGATAATTGTTTACATTCAAGAATTTTAACTCAGTCAGAAATAAATTAATAGGATAATTGGTATGTGCTCTTTATGACACTGGTGAAAGGTCTGCATGATCAGAAAAATTCAGACCAGAATGTAACTAGCGCTGATTCAACAGAACCAGTTTTCAATAGTGTTACAAGATTCTGTGGGTTCTTGGAGTAGCAAAAGTTTATTGAGTTATTTGACTCCTTTGCTGTAGTTGCTGGATTTAGTACCTGTGTTTTCCCTCTCTTTTTTGTCTGGCTTATCTTCTGTAAGAGAATCCAGTTTTATTAAGTAGTGTTTTTACTTCATTATGGTCAGAGAAAATTATGAGTGATGTTTATATATTTTCATTAATTCTATAACCAAACTTAAGGACTTTATTGCTAAATTGGCATGTTGGTATAATCTGAAGAATATTTTTAAGTAGATTTGTTGTTTTTTTCAGCTGGTTTTAATGTTTCTTAAATTTTATCACATGACTATTATAACCTCAGGATTTGGAGGTCTGTGATTAGACATTATTAACAATTCACTTTATTTTTTCTCCTTATGAACCTCATCTTTAGTGGAACAGAAATGTTCTTTGCTACTGGCTATAATATTCAGAAAATTCTGAAATTGAGGTGTAAGAGGTGTTGAAATACATAATGCTGCTGATCTGCAGGATAAGATATCCTTCCTGTTGAGTTAGTCAAATACAGATTACATCTGGTATGGAGTATTTTACTTTGCCTAGAACATGATGGTATATTTCTGATGAATTCCAGATTTTGACTGATGCAGCAGATTTTATATCTATGATGAATTTTCAGTTCTTGTTAAACAAATTCACACTGTGTAACTGTGAGTCATCTCATTTATAAGTAAAGGCTGAAAAGCTGAAAAATATATTTTGAAAATGGCTGAAGTCCTCTCTGTCCCTGGCAATAGGTCTGGTTCATATTATAATGAGGATTTCTGTTACTGCTGCAGAAATAATGTAGTTTTAAAGCAATATTAGGTGTGAAGTAAGGTAACATAAGGTAAAAGTCCCTTCTTTCCATGAAATATAGGAGAAATTAGGTGAATCCTCTATGGGATGAGGGGGGTAAAGTGACATTCTTGATTAGAATGAATGAAGGCAGGCCAGGGTAAAAAGGAGAAAAGGAAGAAACTTTGGGGAGCTTCAAGTAGAGCAGAATAAAATAAATTGCATATAATTCAGGTGATGAATAAAATTAGAGGTCCAGCACCAACCCCAGTTACTTTGGATGCCGAATATGAGAGCTGGAATTTCATTTGGGTCCTGATGTAAGTACACTCTGCTACCTCCATTTGTGTAAAACGAAATGACCCATTATATGAACAGACCTAGATGCCTGTTAGAATTCCATAATCAGTACCCACATGCAAACTATTTTAGATAGCCTTGTCTGGTCTAGGTCTGCATTAAAGAATTGATTTCACTAAAAGGATTCTGTATGATTTATTCTTGCTATTTGCAATAATGCACTATGGTTGGTATACTAATTTGTTGCTAAACCTTTCTACTTATTGAACTCATAAAATGCAATACAGTAGTCAAAAATTGCAAAATTTTTTGCAGTTAGTAGAATAACTTACATGTTTAAATGGAATAATGCCTGAAAAATAGCATAGACCTATGGGTCTGTGAAATAAAAGTACCAAAGGTCCCATAATTATTCCTTAGAATCCATTATATTGTAGTACAAATAAACTGAACAGGAAAAATGCATCTATTCTGCCTTTTCAAATAAATTCAGGGGCTGTTGATGTTAAAATGTTGCTTTCTTGGACAGTGTTGGAAAGCAGAGTACACATGCATGTACTCATCAAACTACATTAATGAAATCCATCTTCACTTTCTTACTGCTAATGCATATTAATGCATTTTCATCAAGAATAGTAGCAATAAAAAGGAAAAAAACATGTTTCCATTACTTAAGCTGACATTTGGAACTGGAGCTTAGTTACAGGTGGGGGGAAGACCATTTAATTGTCTTTAGGTGAGCAGTTCAGTGTAGGGTATAAAGGGATTTCTCACAAGCATAGTAAGTTCATATTAAATATAAAATAATTTAGGGAATGGATTAAAAAATACGTTCTCCATTTTAATGAGTTTTTTGATATTTGTATTAGGTATGATTTGCTTCATAATTTCAGATTAGGACCATTTATTCCATATAGCTATATGTAGTTACTGCATTCTAATCTGTGGTGTCATTTTACATTTGCCTAGCTTACAATTTACTTTTCTTGATGCTGAAAATGTAGGGGGAAAAAAAAAGGGGGGCGGGGCATTATAATGAGTTATATCTTTTCTTTCATCCAGGGTTTAGAGATCATATGAGAAGCATCTGAAAACATAGTTATCTCATAAGTAGTAGAAATACAAAGTTTTTCTAGTTTATTTATCATCCCTACATAATCTTTCTCTGAAAAGATGGAGAAATAATATTTTTAATGTAAAATTTTACACAGATGTGTAAAAATATGGTTAGATTTTCCTAGCATCTAATTTGGGAATAGTCCTACATAGCTATATACACAGTTTATCTTTACATTTTTTTTTTTTTAATGGAAATCCTCTCAGTAGTGACACTTGTGTTATATTAATGTGGCTGGGCTTAATGACAGCATACAATAGCGAGGTTCACATCTGTACTGGGAGTCAGTTTCTCTGTTATATTAAAACAGCTAATTGGTTTTGTGTTAGATATAATAAATGTAATTAAGAGAATGATGTCTTAGGTGCAGACTAGTCCTTTTACATAGGTTAATGCAGTGAAAAGAATAAGAACATAAGCTTCCACAATTTCTCTTTCTTTGAAAAAGAGAACAGTGAGAAATAAATAAAATTATATGTACCATAAGTATTCTATACTATTTATTAATGTTTCATATATTTGTTGTAATTATTAATGTTACTTGATTTAGAGCTTTGCAATTAGTTTATTGCAGTCTTGGTATTACTTTTTACTAATGATGATTTGTTGTATTTCTGATACACTGAAAGCATGCACCAACTGGGCTTTTAAGATATGTATGAAAAACATTCTTCACTATGCTCAATTTATTTTCACTGCTTTCCATGAAATCCTGATTTCTTAATTTTTTATTGAATTACAAGTTACTGTATCTTAGTTTGTTGCTTTTAACACTTTTTGTGCCTGGCTGGTATATTGAGGAACACTGATGCCACTTTGTCAATTATTACAGATTATTAATACAGATTGTATTGTCATCTTGAGACTTTTTGCTCAAGATGACAAAATGGATTCTTTTTTAGTTGTGTGTGGCAGCCATGGATATTGAATGTTTCTTCCTGAACTTTGTGTTGCTCTAAGAACTGAGATTTTAAATTGAGTTTGAAGGCATGGTCTTTAGACTGAATTTCCAGTGAAGGAAAGTATTTTTGCTTTGCTTTTGAAGTAGTTCTGTAGCAGTGGTGCTATTTGTACTATTGATTTGTGTGGAAATAGCCAAGATTTCATGACAATAGGAAGTGTTCAAGGTACCTGCTAGTTTTAATTTAGAAGATAAATTCTACACAACAGTTCCCAACTATTCTTTTCTTAAAGGAAAATGTTATAGTGCATCTCCCTTGGCATGATTTTGGATTGTATTGTATTTTGTGGTTATATGCTCAAAAGAAAAAAAAAAAAAGAGTTTTTCAGAGAGTTGCATCTTAATTGCATGTAAATGAAAATAGTTCTTTCAAATCTACTCAGATTTCACTGGTTAGTATTAGCAATGCTCAGTCAGTACACAGTCATATTAGTCCTCTTTCTGAGTCAGGCTGTCTACCAAATAATTTTTTCTCTAATTTATATACCAATTGGTAAATGCCTTTATTGCTGAGAACTTGAAGCCTTGCTATTATTTTCCAGTGTAAGAGAATTTTTAGCTGCATTAGCATTATTATGTACTGTATCACAGAACACTAAAAGCAATTTTAGCATCACTGAAATTTTAAAGTTCTTCCTTGTATTCTTTTTCAGGACAGTACCAGCAGTATTAATCAATAATATTGGCATTAAATCAGTTCTGTTTAGCAATGTTGAATTTTACTTCTCTTTTATTTTTAAGACAACATCTGGAGAAGATGTACGGGACTTCACGAAAGTGCTGAAGAATAAATTCCGGTCAAAGAAGTATTTTGCAAAGCATCCCCGACTTGGCTACTTACCTGTGCAAACAGTATTGGAGGGTGACAACCTGGAGACGTAAGCTTGGTTTATAGAGCAGTTTCTCCTGGAGTCACTGGCCTATTCTATAAGAAACAAAAGGCTGAAACTCAAGAGATAGCCAACAACAGTTGCAGAGCCCTGTGCTATGTTATTCTATATTGTTTCACATTATTTGCAGATCTTCTCTATTATTTTTCAAGTAACATGTTTTATGCTTAGATTTTTATCAGCATTGTATTAGAAAGCCATGGACTTTACAATATCCCTGGTAATTGAACAAAGCAGGTAGTTTTGGCAGAGGCCGAATAGCTGTTTTACAGAAAATATTTTTGAGGAGACTTGGTTTTTGGAACTGCACTGCTTATTTGGTTATGTCAATACCCCTGGAATTAGAAATGTCTGAGTTAATAAGGGTCCTACAGGCTTCAGAAATATTGGTGGCCTAATCAGAGAGAGCACTCTCAGTGTCTCCATGGTATTATTTATGGTGCTGACAGAAGTGCTCCACTTTATTTACTCACTTGGCAGTTGTCAGCAAAAGGCGCTCTCACAAGAGCAAAAATTAAAATGTGTTGACAGGGTGCTAGAATTAGTTTCATGACTTGACTGTCCCTCATGTCCTGGAGTCTGTGGCACTGCTGCACTGTCTGAACACAGCACCACTTAGCAACAGCCCATGCGAGGCTTCAGCAAATATGCTCTGCATGCACGCAGCAGTTCAGTGCCCATGGTCTGAGGGCTTTCAGCACTGTAGTGCTGTGCCTTTCATTTGCAATAAGTAAATAAAACCTCCTCGTTACCAGTTTAAGATACAGGAGGAAGTAATCTGGAAACCGCCTGATTGATACCCTGGCTCCTAAGGAAGCAATGCACATTCAAACATTACCCACCCAGGGCAGTCTTCAGCTGCCACCAACACAGGAAAGCAAAGCTGCTTTAATGTGATGAAAGCTTGCCAATGCTGCCAGAAATTGGAATGATAAAACTATAATCACAGGTCAGGATACAATTCTGTCAGTCCAGTCGTGTGGGAAATATACGGATAAATTGTCAGCACCAAGCTGAGAAAACTCTTGGTATTAGTTGTCTGCCCTGTGGGTAGATATAACACAGTAATACATTTCCTTTAATAAAAATAGAATTAAATAATTTTTTAAAATATTGTAGTTATTCAAGTGTGAGAATGTAATGCGGTATGTATTGACCTCATTATTTTTATGCCTAAGAAAAAGAAGCATGGATAACTGTGACTTATTGGGGGGGGGTTATTGGTGGGGGTTTTGCACCCCACTTTTTAAAAGGCATTTTATTACCTACTTTGAAATGAAAGTTCCAGTGCTTGAGCAGAATTTAAATGAATTGATTATGGTTTATGAACTGCCGTTCAATCAATAACACTGATTTGTTTATTGATTTTTATGTAACAAAATTAAGTATGTAGGTCAATCTTCTGTCTCCCCATGACATGTGGCAGTATTTGTTGCTGTATCTTTTCTGCATCAATTGTTACTGGTTCAGGGTGGGTTGCTGTTCAAAATATTTTGTGTTTCTCCTTTCTAAGCAAGCTTTCTCTCACTTAAATGTACTAAAGTTTTATTCTTTCTCTCTCTCTCTTTTTTTTTTCTTTTCTTCTTCCTTACAGTCCTATCACTCTCATCAGTATGTGGCCAGAGCAATATGAGTGAGTATGCAGAACCCCTTTATCTGGAAAGCCTCATTTGCCAGTTGTTTTCTTTTAGCTCAGCTGCAGCTAATCTGATGTCCCTGAAGTATAGGGCATGGCTGACCCAAAGCAATACCAAGGAATATTGTGCATGTATTTATTTGTCATCAGTCTAACTTAATTTAAAAATAATGTTGTCTATATAATGAATTGCTTCTGACACCACTAATTTTTTTATTATTATTTTTAAACTAGTCCTTCCCAGTCTCCACAGCTGTTTCATGATGACACACACTCCAGGATAGAACAGTATGCCACTAGGTAAGAGAGACATGTTTTTTCACTAGTCCCCTGCATTTTGTGGTTGGTTCCAACAATTCTTTGCATCTATAACTTAGACCATGTTGTAATCAATTAAAACCCCCGAACCAGACAAATTAAATTTCTCTAGAGATATGGAAGAGTTTTCTGTTTACCTATGTCCTTTTTTCAGCCTCTGGTGCCATAATACTGTGGCTTTTTGTGCCCAGATGAAGCTCAAACTCTGGACTCTCATGAAGTATCAGTGGAGATCCTAGGTGCAATAGCTGTTTTCCCTCTCCTCCCCCTCACCTCTTACCAGCTGTGCTTGCGATGAGATTAGCTAAAGGTGGACTGTGCACTACTCAATTATCATTCAGGATACAAACCTAAATCTGTACCTGCTATGTGCAATCATTGCTTAGCAAAATCGAAAATTTACTACTAATTGCTACATAGGTAAAACTACATGTCTAAAACTACTCAGGATTGTTTTTCTTCTAGCAATAAAATCTTTAAAAAAGAAAAAAGACATAATTCTGTGTTTTTCATATAATTTTTATTGTGTCCTTTCTAGTTGAATCTGTTACGCGTATGTTACATATAAAATAGAAAATCTTTTTTATTGTTCTGATCTTTTCAGCTAATCATCATTTTAAAAATATTATCAGGGCTTCCCTAAAAAGACAGTGCCCAGCAGAAACAGTATATTAGGGCTTAAAGCCTTCACTGTCACTGGTTGGAGAACATTCAGCTCTCACTTTTCTGTTTACAAAATGCCCTGCCTGGAATCAGGTACCATCTCCCTTTTCTGTTGTGCTGTGGCACCTCTCAGTTGCTTCTAATTTCCTTCCTCAGCTTTCAGTTTTTATCCTAGCTTGAAGGCTCTTTGCAACTCTAGGGTCCCTTCCCTATCTCTCTGTGCTCCCTGATTAGGGCCATCTGCTGGTTCCATATAGTATCCCAAGCAAATCTCATTAATGATGGAGATCCTAAATGTGATGATAATGGTGTAATCTGCATTTCTGAGTTATGAAGATTAATTTCTAAAATTACATTTCATCAAAAGATTTAAAGATGGTGAGCTTAGCAGCTTTATAAAGGTGATTTGTTGGCATGTTGCTCACTGCAAACTAGATTTGTTCGAGATGCCCTAGAGCAGAGATGATCTGATTTGTCCTGAGTCACTTGAGAGATTCTCTTCCCTTCAGGCAAGATGTTGGAGTACAATGTCCCACCCCAGCCATGGTGGAACAGACAACCAAGATGACATCCAGTGTGTGCCTTCATTTCTTCTTCTTCGACCCTCAGGAATAGTAACAAATGTACAGAAGGGCAAACTTGCTCCATTCTAAAAGAAGTCACCAGAGTTCCCTGTTCTTTAGGGCCTTGCACACTCCCTTCAAAAGGAAGTTTGAAGGTGTCTATAGTAATGCATAATGCATTACTTGCAAAAATATATGTGAAACAAAGATATCCTTATAGTAAAGGAAATAGCCATATTTGGTGCAGTTGAATAAATGTGTAGAGCATTAAATGGTCCCAAATTTTTATGTATGTCTCTTATGTACATAAAGTACATCTTTCCTGGAAATTTAAATGGATAGAACATTTCTGCTTTGATTTTAAAAAAGCTGTGTGACCTTGTACATACAGTCTAATAATCTGGTTTTTTTTAGATTAATTGCTTCCAAAATGAGCAACTGTAGGCAATGGTTCCCTGTAATTATACTGCTTTTTGCAGTGTTTTACAGGACTTGTCCATCCACAGTGTGGTATTATTTGCCAAGCATAATTTCACATGTTGCATGTACTATATTTAAAAAGGATTCTTTCTTTTTTGTTAGTCCAGCTTTAGAAAATTCAAAAAGAAAACCATCTGTGAAAACATCTCTTTAACTAATTTTGCCACGCGAGTTGTGGTGATGCTAATGATGATTATGATAGAGAGAGAAAATACAGTTTTTTGTTGTTGTTTGGCAAGTAGAATTAATTAATCGCAGCACAAGTTTCTCATAAAAGTCCTCTGGATTATAGGTTTTCATCACAAAATCTTGGAGTTTATTCCTAATCACATATACAAAGATTGCCATATCTGAGCTGTTTCTAAGCAGAATTGATTTTCCCGCTGCCTCTGTTTGAATTGTGCAGCATGTTTGAAAGTTGTGGTCTTTCCCTGCCTTTCAGGCTTGCACAGATGGAAAGGACCAATGGCTCCTTCCTCATGGACAGCAGCTCCACCACAGGAAGCGTGTAAGTAACCCAGACTCTCATTGCAGCTGTCAGGAACTTTGGTTATAGGTTCATGGTAAAATCTTCAGCAATTCTAACACAGGATATAGCCCAGTGAGAGCAGCTAACAGGTATGAGCCCAAGGATGGCTCCATAAGTTTAATTATTCCAAGCACCAGTTGTAGAAATTGGTCATGTTCAGTTGACCATGTGTGGGAGCTCTGTGTTTGTCAGCCATTCTGCTTCAAAAGTGAGGGTATTTCATCTGACTCGTAAAAGGCCACAGCTCTGTTCATGCTACTTTGTATTCCTTTATTGCTTTTATCATAGTATAAAAGAAAATAATCCTTTTCTAGGCTTTTACTAGACCCTAGACAACTTTCTAATTAAAATAAGAAATCATCTGTACTTTGAAGATTCTTCTGAGACAGAATAATGTTGCTACTTCTTGTTTATGTTTCAGTTTTCTGGTTGCTGATTCATTTGTTTTTACCTGTAATTGTCCTATGTAATAAATATAGTCCTACATTAGTTTTACCAATTTCCTTTTAGTTTTTAATTATGTGTTGTTTTTATTGTGGAAACCCTAATTAAAATGCATTGGTTCTGTGCAAAAATGTCCTATGAAAACATAGGACCCCTTGAATTGCTGATGTATTCAGTCCTTTNNNNGTTTTTTTTTTTGTTTTTTTTATTCTTTTTTTTTTTTTTTTTTTTTTTTTTAAATTTTAAATCTAGGAACAAATGTTTTAACCTCACTTTATCATCAGTTCATTTAATTAAATCAGCATTGTAGGACTCTGCCTCTTCTAAGTTATTAGCAAATACCATCAGCATTTTTAAAGAGTAAAACTGAAATTGTTCTTGTTCAGCTTTAGTTTAAAGATAATGTTGGTCTCAGTAATACCTTAATTTACTGTTTTAAAATCTAATAATGATATTATTCCATCTATCTGTAAATAGGTAGTACACTATTAGTGAACTAACAGTTTGAGATTTAAAATACTTTGCTTGAAAGAAGCACATGTGACCCCCCCTTTAAATGTTGCCTCTTTCCTGATTAATTAACTCTATTTACATACCAAATAAAACTTTTAAAAATGTGTTTCTGTCATTGGCACACTCACCAGTGAGAGAAATGCAGCCAAAATATTCCCTTCTGATTTCCCTTCCACAAAAAAAAGATCAAACATACTGTCATTTGGCAGGAAAGGTGGAAACTTGAAGGCAGCTAAATGCTCATACGCTTGTGCATTTTGAAACTAATGAGCCTACTCATATACAAAGACAAAACAACCATCCATCCCAATGGTAAAAGGGGGAGGTGTGTGCTAATTTTTTACTGGCAAATCCAGTGTTGATTTTAAAGCAAACTCCCTGCATTCCTTTTCCTGAGAAAAAGGATCAGCATAGAAAGCTTGGGTACCAACAATTGACAGGTATTTTGGTTTCAATCAGGGGACTGTTACACAAACAAAATATGGGCAGGAAAGTAACCTTGTTCACAGTGGCACCTTCTGTTTTATTTGCAGATTACAATGCATGCTCCCATTAAGGCATAAATACTGAAGCACTCAAAATTCTGAAAGCCTGTGGTTTAAAGTTTATACTATATTAATAGAATCATTTAGGTTGGAAAAGACCTTTAAGATGATTAATTCAGTTGTCCAAGTCTACCACTAAACCATGTTCCTGAGTCCCACATCTACCTCCTTTAAATACCTCTAGTGATGGTGACTCAACCACTGCCCTGGGCTACCTGTTCCAGTGCTTGACAGTCCTTTGTGACAAAGAGTTTTTTCCAGGGAACTGCAGAACTGTGAAGTTTGTATCCTAGTTTGGATCAGAAATTGCTGAAACATTTGTAGTTTAGGATTACTGTTCAAATCTATTCTAATTTTTTAAAATACCATTTAACATAGAAATGGGGATGGTGTAACCATTTTTATATGGATGGAATTCAAAGAGCAATTTGAAATGCAAAAACATATTTTTTTCAGTTCATATGTAAAGATATGAACTTTTTTTACTGTATTACTTCAAACATTTAGGAAACATTTACTAATTTGGAAATCGAATTCTTTGCTTCTCATAATTGGATTTCTGTTTCATGATCTTATTTTTATTGGTCCTGAAGAGTCCTTCAATTTACTGTGAATGTAGAACAGAAGCAGTGTTGCACTTGATTTTGAAAGTTACTTTGGTCTTGTCAAGTTCACAATACCTTTCAACATTCTTCATGCTTCAGAGATTATATGTAAAAAGTCATCTACATTTGAATTAGGGAACTTCTGCTCTTAGTTAAACATAATGAGTTTATTTTCAGGAATGTTTTGCAATTTGCCATTTGATTAAGAAAGCACTCATAAAAGATAATTCTTGGGTTTTAACTAACCTGTTTTCTTGAATGTCATTGTGACTTTTATCTCTGACTAAGCTTTTCTAACCCTCCCCTTTTCAAAAGATATGTGAATTCCATTAAAACTGCGTTTTATTTTATCAGAAAAATAGTTGTAGATAGGAAAAAAAAGGCAGTATGATCTCTACTGTAGTATGTCCAGCTTCTTTTATTCTAGCATTAATTCTAATGCTCTCATGCATGAATTTTCTGGTACAAATGCATTGAATAGAAATGTTTTTCCTTCATGTTGTCTTCTCCTTACATTAGACAGTTCTAAATGTTTAGGCTAGAATGTTGTGATAGATTTTATTTGGCTTTAATTCACACGAAAGCATCTCTTTTTTTAAAGCAGACTTACCTATTCACAAATGAAGATGAGCATAAGGGAAAAATTAAGTCTTTACAACAAAGATGATAGGCTGTGCCACATAGTTTGATAAATCATGGTGTAGTAGAATAAAAATTTTTAGAGAAATAGGACAAGAGTGTAACTATCCTATTACTGTAAGGTATGGACTATTTTAACCAGCCCATACTGAAGTAAATCGCACTGGGGATAGTATAGATACTTTCAGAATAAATGCAGGTGCTTAATAGCTGTTTTCTGGTTTTTGTGCCTTTACTACCAGTTACCTTCGTGTCTGCAGTGTTGTCGATACTATTTCACACTCATCCTAAGGCAGAGCTGAAACATACCTGAAACTGTGTTAGGCAACTCTTCACTTAGGTTCAGACGCAGGAGCGGGTTCAGAAGTTAAGGCCTTTGATGCTTTTACTTGGTGCTGCTACTGGATGTGATGTAAGTCAAACTGGAGCCCCATTATGTAGTAACAGAATACTGTGACATGATGTAAGGGGCTTAAAGGTATCTTTTCACAAGGAGAAATTTGTTTCATGGGATGGTAAAATTAGGAGAAGAACAAGTTAATTAAATAAAGTATTTTTGAGTACCTTTTGCATCTTTACTCTAGTATGTCTCATAGCATCAGTAGATCAAGGTACACTTTATTTGGACTAGAATGCATGGTGCTTAGTATGAGAGCTACAGCTAAAATTAAAATTGTCAATGAAGTAGACTTCACAACTCTACTACCTTTCCTATCTTAAATCTAATTTAGCAATCAGTTTTCTTAATCAGGTAAAATTATACACTGATTAAAAGTGAGTGACTTTTCACTGAGTGAAAAGTCAGGAAATCTGAATTTTATTCCTACAGCGTAGTCAAATAAAAGAGAGATTACATACAGCCTTACTTGCCTCTTCCTTCCTCTATGCACAATGCATGTTTTGGAACAGACATCTTAAAAATATATGTCCACTAAGAGAATAGGATACTTCAAGGGCTGTTTTCCCTGGGCTTCTTTGTTGGGGTGTTCTTTTTTCCTGAGATACACTTCTTTGAAGTCTGACCTTCTGGGATGTCTTGTTTGCTGCTTTTGACTGTGGTGAAATGCAGAATAGGAACTGCAGCCTCTGCTGTTGGAGGACTCTGTGTACTTCTAGATGTTTCTCAAAGCACATAGGGTATTCAATAAAATAACCAACAAGAAAGAATGAGCAATTAAATTTTACACGATGCTTTTATTTGATTGCTCATCACCATCTCCTACCACTTCTACAAAACAATGTTCCAGATTCTCAAAATGAAAGTATTTGCCTGGCACAGAGCAATGACCTTATGTTGTAGGTCATTTGGAGCCCTGTCCTGGGACTCCTGTGCTACTAATGAACCTATCCTAATTCCAGTCATGAGGTTTGTTGGTGCAGGTTCAAGGTTGTGTTTTTTCAAACTAGTAATTTTGCAAGACAGACCAAAGGTAGAACACATGGTAAAAATACACTTTTGCTTCAGAAGACTTCCTTTACCAAGTTCCTGTGAAAAAAGCATGCTGTCAGTTGCAACATGTGATGCCCAAAAAAAGAGCAATCAATATTCACAGCCTCTCCACTAGGCTTTCTGAGACTCTGAACTGGTGTGAGAAAAGAGAAATTAAGGTTTTTCTAGACTGAATAACTTTGAGACCAAAATATAAAATTACCTGTATTTAGCTATGTCGATCTCTTCTACTGGATCACCATAAAGTCTAAAGTATGTAAACACTTACTGGGTAAACTCTTTTTTAAAAGCCTTTATAGGTTTCATTAAAAATTGAGTTAACACCTAATGCCAAATTTTGTCAGAATCTTAGATTTAACAAATTCCAATAAATATAATAAATACAGCTTT
>VWZN01019040.1:73811-95323 GCA_013396955.1 Regulus satrapa
GTACATTTCTTTGATTGCACAAGCCTAAATTTTCAAGTCTTGATGATGGGTGAAAGTGGAAGGCCACATGATAGCTTTGGGTAGATAGTGAATAGTTATCCTTGGGAAGAAATAATTTGGTGCTGTTCTACCATGAGATTGGTCTTCAATACTGATTTTGTCTGAGGCAATACTACAAAGAACCACATAATTTTGCTAAATGAAGGAAGTACTTTTCCAAGAGAGACACACCAGGAATCAGGATTTATTAAATCTTTGGCTATTTTGTCTTGTTTCTAATACTGAGGATGCTTTTAAATTGATCATATGTTGAGCTAACATCTTAGCATCTTAACATCTTAAAAAAAATCTTAGTTTAATAGGATAAAGTAAGGTTTTTCCTTACACAAATAGTATTTATGCAACTTTCTTCTGTTCCAGTCACATTCATTTTCTCCTTTTGGCCCAAGAGTTTGAACTTACTTCTTAGGAACCCCCCAATTCCTGAGCATGGCCCATAAGACACCAAATGGGTTTTACTTGTACATGCATTTATTCATAGACTGTTTCTCACCACATAAATAACTGCTGTTTCTTCCAGCATTAATTTATTTTCTAAATAACTGGTTTTACTAGTCATTCAAATGAGACAGTACATTTGAAAATTCTGTGATGAAAGGTGTTTAAATGGCTGATAGGAAATTTTTTAAAGTCTCCTGAAAATCTCCGTTACGCTTTTATTTGGAAAATAAATACTTTACATATAATGAACTTTTGATTTTCTGTGTGTGCTTTCAAAGGCAGTCTTTGAGGATGCTTATCATTCCATATCCAGTGGGTAGCAGAATTTGCAGCTCCAAATGTCTTCCAAGAATCAGAGAAAAAAAGCACACAAAATATTTTAAATGTGGAAAAGTCTCTTTTCTAAATATCTGAAAATGTGTGTATATAATGCCCATGTGTTCGTCACTCTGCTTTGACCATGCTTTAACTGTAGGAGGTCCTTAGGGTAAAGTTTGTACCAATACTTCATGGTATCGTAAGGTATGCAGTATCTGGTTTGTAGTCAATTAAAGGAGTAGTTTAAGGAGGGTTTTCTTCAGCATTTATACTGCTGCAGCAATTTCTCTCTTAAAAGTGAATAGTATATGTTTTTCTGTTGTTGAGTCATCCTTCTTGAGTAACCAAGCAAGCAAACTGGTTTTAAGATGCGGTATCTTTCACTTTCTATCCATCTGGTTTTATTTATGGAGAAAAGCCAGCAAACTGGAAAGTAAGACACATCTATACAAAACCAAATTCACTTGGGTGTTGAAGCATAATTGAAAGTGTCAGGACTTCTGTATCTCCTTACCAAAAGGTAATTTCATGTGAGTCAGGAGGAGGACAGTGTTGTAGTTTATTTCTGTCCCTGAATCTCTAAGAAGGAAATCTATCACCAATGCAGAATTTCAATGTATTGTATGTGAATATCAAAACAGGGGGAGAAAAATTGAACTTTTTTTCTCTAATTTTAATGGGCCTTTTTTTTTTCTCTTATTTTATTAGGTAAACTGAGCAAACCTAAAAATTTAAAAATGTCTCATATTTTTTAAAAATTGATCAAGAAGATGCTTGTTTGCTTTATTTATTTTTAAGTCATTTCAAGTCAGTCATCTTTGATTGCTGACTGACTCTTGTTTTAACTCTATCTTTTCAAATCACTAGCAGCATTTGTTCTTTATGCATAGATAGATGAAACTAAACTGGTCCTTTACTACAGATCAATCTTTTTTTTTTTTCCCTGTGCACTGTATGTTTTTATTATTTCTTTTTGATATGTTTTTTGAGCTTAATTTTGTCTTGCTTAGTCTTTTTCCATTAACAAACAAAATCCCTCATCTCGATATGGATGTTTGCTCACATAATGAATGTTTTACTGCTCTGCCTTTATCTGTGCTGTTTTATTGTTTCAGAGAGGATGAGCATGCCCTTATCCAGCAGTATTGTCAGACGCTGGGAGGAGAGTCACCTGTGAGTCAGCCACAGAGTCCTGCTCAGATACTGAAGTCAGTGGAGAAGGAAGAGCGGGGAGAGTTGGAGCGTATCATTGCTGACCTTGAAGAAGAGCAAAGGTCTCATAATCATCCTACTGGTGTCTGAATTTTCATTTTATTGTTGTTTGAGCCACACATGTTGAAGACAAAAAGACCTAGAAGTCATGATTTAAGCAAAAAATCCCAAACAGCAATCCATAGTCAAGGCTTATGTTGTCCATAGCCTGGCTCCATTAGATAGAAAAGGGAAGTGTCTGTGAAAAAATAATTTACTTCTCTTTTACTTCACTGCATTTTTTTCAATCCCCTGTAAAACACAAGTCAAGGTATTCTATGAGCTATTTGTGCTCATATATGTTGTTAGCTGTAGGTGCTAACATTGTTTGATCTAAGAGGTCTTTTATTTTTGTTTACTTGATTAAGTCGTCATCATTCTCCTTCACTTTTCAATACCCCAGGAGTCTGCAGATAGAATACGAGCAACTAAAGGAGCAACATCTTCGGAGAGGAGTAAACCCTCTTGCATCACCTCCTGACTCCTTTGTGTCACCTCAGCATGCCTCTGAAGATGCTGAGCTCATTGCTGAAGCTAAGCTCCTGAGGCAACATAAAGGTCGCCTGGAAGCAAGGATGCAAATATTGGAAGATCACAATAAACAGTTGGAGTCTCAGCTTCACCGACTACGGCAGCTACTCGAGCAGGTACTTGTACACTTTTTTTCCTGCATATTGTTTCTGCACGATGGATTCCTTGGTGGAGCAAAGGCATTGACATTTTACTGCAGATATTTTTACCATGCTCTCTTGGTCTGTTGCAACCAATAATTCCTAACAAGATTTTTTTTTTTTTTTAGTCTCTAGTATAACCCATGGTTAATGTCAAATGAGCAGAAAATCACTGCAAGCACTGGAGTGATCATGGGAACTTAGAAAACACTGAGAATAACACAAACAAGAGAAATAGCTTTTCATTAATTAAAAAGCATGGGAAGAAAATATATACCCTACTCCACATAATGATGCCAGCCACATCCCATGTTTGACTTCAGTTTTACCAGACACTTTCCTTAAATAACATGTTTATTTGTTGGCACAGTTGCTCACTCAGACATCTCTTAGCATGCCAGAGACAGATGACCAAAGATATGTTTGAAATATAAAGGAGCAATCAATTACATCAAAAATCCAGTTCCTCTTGAGTAGCATATTTAGACCAATAAGCTACAGCAAAGTTGTCTTTCACACAAGCAAGTTCTAGAGGTAAGAGCCTTTTTGGAAGTGCTGGTAGCTGGAGATGTTTCCTTTTTGGCAGAAGGAACACTGATTGCTTTGGAAGTCAGCACATGCTTACCTGGGTTATAGAAATAACAGGAGCAACATATATCAGGTGTTGTTAGAGATGGTAGTTTTTATTATATGATGTGGGGAAACTTGAGTAATGAAGATAAATTTGTATTAATGTTTTCTTTTAACTAATCAATACATTACATTTGGGTCAGAGTACAGTAAGACAAGTTTTTTGCTGCCTTCCATGCGTCAGAGGACAGGCTGTATGTAGTAAAGGAATTAACTAATGCAAGAAACAGACTGCATAAACCAGGTATTAAAATGACCTAAGTTCCTGCTGTAGATGATACTCTCATTAAAGGGATTAAGGTATTTGCTGTTTGTTTCACTGGCTTTGTCATTTTTTTTAGGCAGTTTTGGCTGAATAGGATTAAGATTGATCTGTTTCAATGACTTCCCTACCCCTCTAGCAGAGTACATGTTTTTTGTTGGTACTGTTATTCTAGAATTTTAATCAGTATTTGAGTGGCTGAAATATTTCACAGAGAATATAGCAACTGGTGCACTGTTAACAATAATTTATAAAGTAAGGATTTTGGGATATGTGGCCAATGCTTGGTCTTTCAGAGAAGGGTTTAAAATCTACAAAGAAACATGGTTAAACAGAGCAGAGAAGTTCTGCCAGACCCATGGTCACTGACAGCTTAGTGCTTAGAGCAGAAATGTGTTCACCCTTTAAAACCTTTTTTTTTTCCCCTGATGTAGCTGAGGATGATCTCACAATTTTGTAATATTTTTAAAATCCTAATACTATTCTTAGTAACATTTTTAAGGTATATGTTTTTGTTGTGATAAAATGAGTGGGAGAAGGGATGGAAATTCTTTCTTGTCATTTCTGCCTTCAGAATTTTCTAGGCATTCTTCAGCCTTTGGGTTCAGATAGGGTAAAGTAGAACAGAGGTGACCCTTTTCCAATATTTCTGCCTGTTTACACCTCATTTACTGTATACTGTTACTCTTTTGCTTTCTGTCCGCATTGTCCTGTCTCTGTGGGAGTCATGGCGTGCTTCTGATTGTTCCAAGTGTTATTTCCTAAGGTCTTTGTTTCTCCTCTGTCATTTAATAAAGTCAAGTATATATGACTATACTTAATAAATAGTCAAGTATATGACTGCATTATTTCTTTTATAACAAATCTGTGGCTTTTCAATATGCCTTTCTGTACGTATCATTACTTAATTTACTGGATGTTTTACAAGCTGTTTCCAGAATGCTGAAGCTACTCCCCTGATGGGGATTCAGAAATCATAGATAATTTAAATTTTTAGTAATGTTCTTTCACATTTATTTTGACATAATAGAATTATGAAGCAGCACTAATTTCCATTACCGCCCCTTTTCTGAAAAAATGACTGCTCTTCAGCAGGTTTGTTGTTCCATCAGCTTTTAGGAAACCCTTTTTCTCTTTCACTGCTTGGGGAAGGCCTTTATTGAAATCCTTCTTGATATTTATTTGTTTCTTTTGTTTTTACTGGCAGTCCCAGTAAATTTTAGTGGATAAAAGGAATACCTTTTCTTATTAATGCGATGAATGATTTGCAAGAAAGATGCTCATAAGTCCCAATCTCAAAATATATAACAACAGTATAGTTACTAATGTTAAAGGACAACTGTCTTACAGCAATATCTTTGCCATGGCTGGCATTTCATGCCATCTCTGTCTATTTTTTCAACAGCAAGTTTCCCCATTCCTCTTTTCCACTAGCCTCTTGAGTGGTGTTTTATACCACTGGGTCTTTCTTTTCTCTAAAAGATTGGAGTGAGTCTGTCTACACACAGATATTGGGGTAGAGAGTTAATGAAATTTAGAAACTTTCGTATAGTAACTGATTAATCTAGATGAGAGCATTCTAGGACATTCTTTAAAGAGCACCTTTAGCAGAAATATGCATGCATTCTCACTGCACATTTGTCTACTTCAGGTCACAATTCTGAGGTTACCATACTATTTTTATTTTAGCAAGCCCAAAGGATTGGTAGCTGTCACAGAACGCTGTCATTTTTGTCTGCCTGATTGATTAGGGTGCCAAAGAGGAAGGTGAAACAGAACTGGCATGTGACAGCCTTGATACCAACATGCTAATCAGACAGAGAAAAAACAAAGAATCCATTCTCATTTTTCTTTCTTCAGCCTTTATAGATACTGCATTTGCACAGTCAAAGTGAGATTATGAAGGGCATTTAAAGTCTGTTCAGATTTTTCTCTCATTTCTCTGAGCTACTGAATAGAGGTTTCATAATGGATTGGATATTGAAGCTAGTGGGAGCTAAAATCATCTGTCAACACCTGTATGATCAGACAGAGAGTAAATAGGGGCTGCAACTCCCTCTCCAGCTGAAAACAGAGGAGCTTTATCAGAAGAGCACAGGAGAGTTTGTTTCTTTGGTAGCTGGAAGAAAAGTTCTTGAGCATGAAGAAACATCTGTAATGAATGTGGTAGTAAAATTGACATTTTTGAGGTTTCTTGTGATTCAGATTGAGTACACTGAGGTTTAGTTTGCTTTTTACCAAAAGTAGCAGAAGTCAAGGATAGAGCAGATATGCCTTAGTTATCCATTAAGCCACAGAGCACTTCAGGCTCTTTGGGAAAGACTTCAGCAGAGGCATAGTGAAATAAGGCACTGTAGATTAAAACTGGTTGAAATAAATATCTCCTTGAAAATGCTTTAAATACTGCTGTAATACAGAAACAAAACTACAATTTCAGAGTTTTTTTGAAGACAGACTTATTTGTCCTTGCATATCTTTGCTTAGTTTTACCTAAAAAAAAAGTTTGAAAACTCCCTGAGTCTGGAGTTGCAAACCTCTCCTACATCCCTGTATCGGTAGGGGATCAGTATCCCTGCTTTCATTTCTTTCAAGAAGCAGCAGCAGGTGTATTATAACATCTAGAGTGTTTGCTTTTAGCTTCTGGCTTAAGGTTTGTCTGCTGAGTTTTTTGAATAAGAAGACATGAACTTCATGATGCCTGAAGTGTGTTAGGATGGAAGTGCTCATATTTTGTAGGTGTTATATAATTGGAATCAAAGAGAACATGAATTTCTACCGTTATTTTTCTTAAGTTCCTTAATAATAATTCTTTTTAATCATGTAAATATGTGCCAATATATCTATATCCTCAACTTGCATTTAACATTTTTCAGTATCTAATTATTATATTAAGACAATTATGCCACTACTACAAACCTTCACTTTTTGCTCCAAACCCCGCTGTTCAGCTGCTTAACAATATTGTCCTTAATTTGGAAGAAGAATTTGGTTTGCTTAGATTTTTCTTTTTATTGCAGTGACTGGAACTATGCAGTGTAACACTTATTGGTATATTTAAATGAAAATGAAGCAATCAGGCATTGCCATCTGATTAGAAGATGGTAGTTTTGTGGGTTTTGACTTGTGTTTAAATACAGCTGCAATATTTCATTCTGACTGCTGCAGCAATATATGGTACATCAATTTAAGATATTCCAAGTATGTTTTGTTTTCTCTCAGTTTATCCACTGACAGTCATTGTGCTCTGTGGTGCTCTTTTATCACTTACAATAGAACTACTAAATGGTACCTTGACTAATTCATCAACTGAGTTTGTAGGCATTTAGTTTGTCTATCAGCATGAACTGTTGACTTTGCAGTGCCTCGCTATCCTTGAGTGAGCCTATGTGTTGCTGTGCTGCAGTTCTGTAGGTCTAGTACAGATCTTCTCATTCCCCCACATTCATCTGTGCACAATTTATTCATAGTTTCTGCTTGAACAGGGCCAGAGGCAGAGATGTGTTCCAGGTGCAAGTTTGCATTTTGCATGGTTCACATTCTCTCTGTTCATCTGTTTGTGGGGTGGGCAAGCAGTGACTCCACTGCTGGAGTTAGCTTTGTTGTTCTGTATTGAAGGGACTCTTAACCTTTGGAGAATTTTCTTTCTCTCTTTACCATTACACCTCTAACATTTTGGACAGTGGTTCCTGGCAATACAGAATTGCTTGGGCTAAGTTATCCCAGGCTTTCTGAATTAAAATCACCACCCTCATTTTACTTACACTCTTTAGCTGGATTGAAGCCTGGTACTGAGCAGCAAATTACTTAACTACCTGATAGTAGTTCACTGTTCATAGAAGTGTCTTTGACAGTAAAGTCCTTCTTTGGCTTGAAAACATTTCTATTTTTCTTTGTCTCCTGTGCAGACTAATATTTCTTGCTTTATTCTTTTACTCAAAGCTGTCATTGTCATGCTGAAAGAGATGAGATTTAGAGGAGTTCTACTGAAGATTGTTTTTGTTAAGTTGGAAGCTATCTTAAGAAATTGAATAGTTCCGTTGAGGCTGTAAAGTGCAAAGGAGCAAACTTGGGCACCAACTACCAGGCATTCTGTGTTCTAACTCTGCATCAAGTCTCATAGCTGTTATAGTTTCAAAAAGACCTTAAAAAAGGTTCATTTCAAAAAGACCTTTAAAGCAATTGTCTTTTGTATTAATCTGCTTTTGACAGATTGACTTAAATAACCTGCTCCTTAAGCTGTTCAGAAGTATTGTCTTCATTTGCAATCAAAAGGATAAGTGATAGCAACAACAATTTCAGCTACATTTACCTCAGATGTAAATATTATTTCACTTATTTCTGGTTTTTGCAGAACAATCACTTCTGGAGTTCAAATACTGTATTTCTAGTATCTTTGTTGAAGGAAGGAAAATAAGGGAAAAATGTCTGAATGAGGTCCCTTCCAATATTTCTGAGCTGCTATGGCCTTTTCTTATTTTCTGTCTATGTATATATACTTAAATGTAATCTCAAGTGCACACGGTAACAGCTAAATGTAATAATATCAGTTCCAGTGATTCTTCAAATTAATTTAGGAGTCCAGAAAAGCTTCTTTTCAAGGTTCTAAGTTATTTCTCATAATTTTCAGAAGTTTATGTAGTACAAATTTTTACATAGTACAAATTCCTGAAAATTCTGTGTCTTCCACATGGTTGAGAAGCAGCATCAGCAGGAGTGATGGCTGGCTACCACTTTTTGGATTTAATGTTTTTTAATGTTTAAATTTAATGTTTAATGTAGTTTTGAATCTAAGTCTTCATTTGATTCTGGAGTTCTACAAATCTGTTCATGATTGAACAGTTGCTTCTAGGTATGCTTATTCATCCTTGTAAAGTTTTTTATGGGCCCCTAGCTGAATGTTCTGTGTGTGTATATGCGTGTATATACCCATGCAGATAAATACAACCCAAAAAATCCTATTGTGTAGTGCTTCTGTAGAGCTGGACTGGGAACCTTGGCATACTGTCTGTGTTGTACATTACATTGTGTTTTTGTGATGCAAGAGAATGTTGTTTTTAACAAGTTCTTGGTTTGTTGGGTTTGTTGGATTTTTTTTACCCCTTATCAGTTCTATGGATCTAAGTCAACTTTCAATAGTTTGGAGAACAAGTAAGAAAGAGCTCATAAAAAAGGAAAGGAACAAGATGGCTGCATACAAGCCTACAATTAAATTATGTGGAGACGAGTAACATAACTTTGTGTCTTCTTGTCTTTAATGTAGCCTGAGTCAGACTCCCGGGTCAATGGCGCCTCTCCCTGTGCTTCGCCCCAGCACTCCGCCCTCAGCTTCCCACTGGAGCAGGACACGAGCTCACAGTTCCATCAGACCGGTGAGTGTTCTGGTCAGATAACAGGCTCGTGAGGCCAGAGGTGACTACTGGATAGGTTTGTTGGCACCTTCTAGAAGGATTTGGAAATCTAAAGGAGCAGATTTTTGTGATGCTCCTGCTCAGTGCAGCTGGAGGTGTTGCTTCCTCACACTTGCAAGGAGCTGTGGTTCCACATAACTCTGAATTACAGACTTTTGTCTATAGATGGACCTCCTTGGTTCCATCTGTTCTGACCAAGTGAATTTGCTGGGAAAATCCATTCTCACTGAAAGGGGAACCAGACTTAATTGGACTGAACTGGCCAAGAGCTGTTTGTCCTACGGCACACACATGGAGCTAAGTAATTTGTCTGATGCAGGACCAAATGTCCAAATTTTGTAGTCTACACGTGCTGTCTGCTTTAAAAATTCTTGTGTAACTTCTGCTTATCCTGGAATTTTGATGTTCCCACTCCTAAAAGATTCACATCTTTAGGAATAATTCAATATTTATGGGTACAGGCTCTGCACAAAAAGGGATTTCTCTCTTGAAAGATTACTTTAAATTTGCCGGTATCAGAACTCATTAATTTCACCGGGAGTTAGCAGAAATAGCTACAGACCATTGCATGGTCAAAAGTAGAGGAAAAGCAAAAATATTTTTCTCGAATGATCTTTGGTACAAATTCCTCCTGGTTTTGTTTTTAAGCCTTGTGTTATAGATTAAGTATTATTTTGTTTCTGTAGAAAATGGGAAAAATATTCTCTTGCATACTGAGCATTTTTCATTCAGCATTAGCATATGTTTTTACTTTATCTGGAAAAACATGGAACTTCTTTGAGTCTGATTTCTTGCAGCAAAAAGATACAGTATGAAAGATGTTCTCCAACAAAACTGCCAACAACAGAACCAGTTATGTTCCCTAACCAGTCTCTTGGCTAATTTTAAGCATCAGTTTTCAAAGAGATGGCAAGGAGGATTTTATCACTACTGAAATGCCTGGTACATATTAAATAAAGACCATCTGAAAGATAAACATTGGGATTTTTTCAGAGAAAGAATGGTGTATTCACTCTGAAAGTTGCATGACAAATCATCTGCTATTGGAACAGAATTTTAATAGAGTAACTACTGAGTTTGATTCCTTAATTTTGTAATTTTATTTAACTGTAAACTTTTATATACTCTTCCTTGCTGGCAACTTCTAGTTAAATCCTGAATGCAATGGTTAAGTTTTTAATAAAAGAGAAATCAGTTTGACTGCAAATCAGTAATGTAACTTTCACATCCTCTCCCAAGGCTGGCAATTATCAATGATAGCTCCTATGCATTACAAAGGCTTCAGGTACTGTTCTCCCTTGAAATATAAAGGAGTAATTTACTGGAAGGTTGGCTAAGAATGCTGTTGTCTTTTTTTTTTTTCCCCCTCTTCTTCTTATAAAATTCTTTTTTTTTTTGGTTTGTTGTATCTGCAGATGACTTGCTAGTTCCACCTCATGATACCACAGATCTAACTGATGTTATGGAGCAAATCAACAACACATTTCCAGCTTGCTGCTGTAAGTTTGGCAAAATATGTCTCTGAGAATCATATTGAATTTGAGCTGGTCTTTTGAAGAAAAAAATCATTCTTGTGGTATTGACCAGGAAAATAAATATCTCTGAGGGGATTTTTTTGTATAGATATGCAAGCTATATAATTCTGTCCTTTGAAATTCCTCAATAGACGTTATTTGTGAAGGTAGATAAATGTTCTTTTTTTTTAAGTGGAAGCAATTCACTATAAGAAAAGCCTGTAGCTCGGTGTGGAAATTTTAGAGCTGCCCACGTAAGGGGAAAGACATCTAGAATCTTTCTCACTACTGATAAAAACCTTTTGTAGAACTTAAGTAAATGTAGATTCAGGATTTATGAATGCAGGTTTTGTAATAACGATTGAAAAAAGAGTCCTTAGACTAATTACTGAACTAGTTATTAAATAGACCAGAGGAAATCTGTGAATGCAGCGCATAACACTTTTCCCTGCTAAAATGCATCAGAAGTTGATATTTAATTCAGTGTCTATTAAAGAGAGATCAAAAGGAGAACCAGCTTGTTCCTATGCATGTCTTGTATCAGCTGACATACATTTCTACTGTTCCTCCTCCTTCCACTGTCACTGCACGTGAAAAAGTGAGGAGCTGTCTCATGTATTTTGGTGGGTTTTATAAAATACCTTTATACATATACACATCTATATCTATATATATCTATATATACACATCTATATCTATATCTATCTATATATATCTATATATATGTGTGTGTTTTAGCTCTTTTGCCATAGAAAAACAGTAGTGAAAACTTTCATATATTCTCAAACCTGTTGAAAGTTTCAAATGAAGCATTATAATAATGGTCAGTTTTAAAATGCAGAAGTCAGCGAGTGGCTGTTTATGCCCAGTCCTTTTGGGAGCATTGAGACTCAACCCTATGCTATTTTATAAACTGGGTGAACCCTGGTAAAATACCTTTTTCATCTCTTGCATACATATTGTTTGGCTATGACAAGCTGCATCACAGAAAATGCACTTTGCCTGTTTTGAAAATGAAAATTAGGTTCTAGCAAAAAAGGTCTTGTTTCAGCTGTCCTTTTTGTTTTTTGATGAGTTCAACAATTTAGAGCCCCTTGTTCTGTAAATTAAGGATTTGATTCTAAGGAGCATCTCATTTGAAGTCAACAGCTTGTGGAGCTGCTCAACACATGTTGAGGGTCTGTGTATATACAAATCAATATAAAATGCAACTCAGGCATTCATTGTTGGTTTTGTAAATCACTGTCTTGCTATGTGACTATACAGCTACATGGTCATTTGGCCCAAATGAATTTAAAGCAAAGTGCATTATGTCAGAACAAGTTTGGTAATGATGGCAGAACAAGTCCTGTTATCCAGGACTGGAAAAGAGAAAAAAATTCTCTGATTCCATGAACAAACACCTTGAAATGAGACAGGAGACTACTGTGAGTGAAAACCATGGCCTATTCATATTGTGAAGTCTGTCTGAGCATTTAAGATTAAAAGAAGGCAGAGTTCCAAATTTCATGTTATTTTTCCCCATTGTCAGGCTAAACCACCTTTCCCCAGTTAGTAGGTACTACTTATGTTTGCTCTCATTCAGTCGTTCTATAACATCTTTTGCTTAGGAGTAAATTTATTTGACTGTCAGAATCATATGTTAAATGTTTTAGAAGCCTGGAATTAAGATTATTAATCTGGCCTTCTCATGAAAGTGCAGTAGATTCTGAGTTTTACTAAGGAAGAGCATGACAGACCATCTAAGCCCATCATCTTTTCCTGTGGCCATTTGAGAGGTATTTGTCTTCCTGGCCGGACAATTATGGAATCTATTCCATAAGACTTAAATTATCTAGATTCCATGGACTCTCTAGGCATCACAATATTCCTAACCTTAAAGAGTAACATCCTTAGTCTCTTTATTATATCCAAGTTCAATTTTTTCAAAACAGACTTCATGTGCAGCATTTCATGTCCAATTATTAAAAAAAAAATCCTGAAAAAAACCCACATCAGAAAGTAAAAATCTTTCTTTTCAACCTCATCTTTACTTGGCCTCATCTTCTGCCTTGGCCACAGCCTCTATCAAGGAGATACTAGTAACTCCTTGATAGAGGCTATGGCCATGGCAGAAGAGACAAGTAAAGAAGAGCATTTGTATCCCATTTTGACTGTTTAAGAGAGAGAGTTGTCTTACTTGCTTTATTTATTTTTATGGGTTTCAGGTTATAATTCATGTCAAATATCCTTTATGAAGCAATTATTCATATAGTAAGGCCAGCAATGCTTTTAATGGTGGATTGCATTGTTTTGTGGTTTGTTGGTTTTTGGTTTTTTTTGTCCCTCAGATACTCTGATAATGGATATAATGCCCCTTTCTCCTTCTTTATTTATGGCATTGGTCCTTAGAAATAGGCAGGGGCAGAAGTCTTATCTGTGCTTTTGAATGATGTCCAGAACAGAGCATTTTAAACATATGATACTGTAATACATCAGTCAGAGGTTTTTGTGGCTGCAAATGGTGAAAATGAAACTATTAATATTAACTATATCATTGTGCTATAAATTTGTTAAAAGTAAGCTTATAAAGAATTGAACCATCACAGTGCTTTTTTAGTTAAATGCTTAGTCTTTTAAAGATAAGTCTTTTTTGTTTTCTTCTGTGGTATGTATTTTCCTGATCCTACCTTTGTTTTTAAACTGTCAAGATGCAGAATCATGTAAATTTCTAACCTATTTTTTTTCTATTTGCAGCAAGTTTCGCTGGCAGACCACAGGTATGAGACATGTTTGCATACTTGCATAGGCCTTGGAATCAAAGTAAAGCGAGTGAAAAGCTCCATTAAAGCACAGGGTTGGGGTGGTTTTGGTTTACATTTTCCCCTAGAGGGTCTATTTAGGAGCTAGACTGGTACAACAGAAAGGCCAGATTCTAGAATACCACAGGTAATAGAAAGTTTCTACTAGGATAGGCAGTGCTACAGGTATTATGGTTTTGCAGTTCTATGTTGCTATCCAGATGGAAACAGCTTGAATTTATTTGGGCCAGTTTGTTTCAGGGCAGCATCAGCTTGCAAGATCAAAGCTAGCTCTGGTGAAAACATCCATAGGTCCTGGTGTCCACAACAGCTTAGGGGTTAGATTAAGCTGTTTGCTCAGAATAGGCAATCACTTCAACAATGACTTGAAACACTGCAGTACTGTAAACTTAGATTTCTTTTAACTATACGCCTCAGTTATTTGGCAAGTCTCAGGCCAGTACATGTAAATTTTTAAAATACAGGGGTTTTGTAAGACCACAGTCCTGAGCTGACTGAGCCTGGAGCAGTTAGAAGTCTCTGTGTGTGCTAACACGTGCTATTGCTGTTGTTTCTCATCACACCAGGCCATGTGAAGTGTTCACTGGGGGTGTCAGCCAGTGCTTCCTGGCGTGCAGCACAGCCCTGCTCTGCACCTGCCGGCCGCGCCTTCCGCCTCATCAGAAACCTGCACGGGCCCCGGGACACGCCGTGCACTCCCACCGCGTGTTCGACTTGAAACAGTACTACACTGAATACCCAAAGACAAGGATGTTGTTTTTATAGTGTTTTTTTTTTCCTTCTTCCCTTTCTATGCAACTGTAAATTAACGAGCAGTGGAATATTTGTCACTGATTTGTATAAATATACAGCCAGGGGAAAAAGGGCAGGGGCTTTATATACGTTCTTTTTGATAATCGTAAAGAGAACTGCATAAGGAGTTTGGAGCAAAACGTTACATTTATACATTCCTTTCAGCTCTTTGCTTTTGCATTGTAAAGTACCCTTAATTATATTCTCACACATGTAATATTCTGTACTGATTATTTGTATGCTAACCATCTGACCACACAGATTTCAGAATATCCTTGCATTGTTTTTGGCATTGGTATATGAAGTTCCCATAATCTGCATTGTTATTACTGGTTAACAACCATTGTCAGTAGGTGTGAGATACAGTATTTTAATTCCATTAAATAAGGTAAACTCTCTTTTCAAGTCATAATTAGCATCCTCATGTACCTAAGTGGTATTTTTAACTTTTTGTTATTTCCAGCCAACACTCCATTTGGAGGATTATTTTTTTAAGCTTTACTTTAATCAGGAGATAGCTAAAAAGAGGACTTAGATGATAGCTTAAGTTGGTTTTAGTAAGAACTAAGTTAGTGTAATCCTTCCCAACTTTGTTCAGAGACAAAGCTTTGCTGTTCCCTGCTGGGCAAAACTTGCTTCAAGTTTTGGAATTTACAGTCTATGAAGTAAAGCTCATTTCTGTGAGATCCCTTTCCTTTGTGTGCCTCTTGGAAATTAAGAGAATTAGAAAGCCCTTTCCAATACTATTAGCAACAGAATTTTCTCCAGAACTGCAGTGCACTTAGATATTATCATGTGGCATTGCAATCTTGCAGATCATTCTTATCTTCAAAATAATTTATTTATTTTATTACTTTTGATAAGGATAATTATGGGAAAGTATGTCACTGATCAGTTGATCTCTAGTTTAAAAATTATCATAAAAGATTTTAATGCCTTCACAGAGTTTACAATGCTGCATGGACACTTGCTTTAAATCTAGGACATACCTTTAATTGGTAAAACTGCATGCAATATCTTTCATGTATAGTAAAGAGAAACGAAGCTGTGTTGTTTTTAATTATTATTGAAGGAAAAAATCCCTTATCTTAAAATGGCATAGAAAGAGGTGTAAAATTCTCTACTGCTACTAAAAAAGGCTAGGGGACATTAAAAGAGCAGGTCAGGAATTTCTAGTGGCTTTGTGAAGTTTTGCCAATCAGACTGTCCTGCACCCACAGTATTTACTCCTGAACCGCTGCTGCTCAAGGAGTGATTCAGGCACAGTATTGACCACCTTCTACTGTTGGCACCAGTGCCAGTTCTTTCTGAACCCTTTGGCAAGTTATTTAACCACTCTGCCTCTGTTTTCCCATCTGTAAAATGGGGATGATAGTGCTTACCTCTCAAAGGCAATGTAGGACCTAGCATTTCTACAGAGCTTTTCAGATGCTAAGTATTAGTCTTGAGCAACTGGAGCAAAGTTGTCAAGGTGAGAACAGAAGACATTGGCTCCTATTAAAATGTAATCTAGTTATTCTGAGAAGAATAAACCCCACATTTTGCAGAAGAGGAAAGCCATGACCACCTTTCTACCTCAGACCTATCTTCTTTAGTATTGGAAATAGCTTTATATTCTGTTCTCTGTGAAGTACTTGGCTTTTATCAAGCTACATAATTCTCTAGGCAAAGAATCTTTAAAAATACTCCCAAAATAAGTATAAAAAGAAATCAGTAGTGAATTTGGTGGGTTTTATTTTTGTTCTGAATATGAGGTTATGTATAAAGTTGTTTTTCTGCCTGTGTTTGTATGCATCCTTTGTCCTCTGCTGCCAAGTAAATGCTGCTTCAAACACTACATTGTAACATTCTTCCTCTGAGACAATAATAAATAAAAGGAATATATTGCAGTAACATGAGAAAAACTATGGCGTTCTTCCAGATTTTGTGGGTTTCAAGTATAGCACATCTCATTGCTAAATGCTGAAAAATTCATTTGAAGATTAACATGAGCAAGGTGTGATAGTCAATTTCTATGCCCTAGCTTTTTCTTTGTGTGGTTTGAGTTTATAAAAACGAGATTAAGCAGTGGGGTTTTTCTTCATAAGTCTTGCATATTTTCTCTGGTTTTTCACCTTTAGTGATTTTAGTCTGGAATTCTTCTCAGTTTCATGGCAGATAGTAAAGCTGATCACTGAGAAGCAGACTGCTTTTTTTATTTAATGTTCTGTATATGTATTACACATTAGCAATAATGCATGAAGCCCTGTCAAATAGGAGAACTATTTTAGGAGAAATTAGTCTTCAGGTTTGTGATGGCTTTCATTCAGTATGCTCAGGTGAACCACAGCATTAGATATTCAGTCAGAAAATGTATTTTCTACCTTGTGCTGCCTTCAGGTATTTGCATTAATGCAAGTTTTTTTAATGACTGCTACACTTAAAGGAGAAAATTCCAAAGCCCTAACAATTGTTTCCTTATCATAAAAATTTACACTGGTTACTGGTTTAATTTTTAGGGTTTTTTTGCATTTTGTTTGTTTTGGGTTTTTTAAACTCTAACAAATGTGAAGCATAAGTGTCAAAGTGATTACCTTTTCCCTCAGTTTATGAAAGAATGGTTAACAAATAAGTTGTAGGGAAATACCATTATTTAAGTGATTCTGCACTTAGCAAGCAATTTAACTACAGAAATATTATAAGTCAAATTAAGATCTGTATTTAGAACAATAAATGTGTCTTAAGAGGCAAAGACTACTAGATTAAAGCATGCATTAAACCACACAACCTGTCATTTAAAAAAAAAAAAAGAAGTAAACATTTTAGTTATATATTTGTAGAGTAGAAGGCAGCAGAAGAGAAAGCTATGGATCAGTACCAGGGCCTGACTTTGGGAATAATTTATGAAAGTACTTCTATCTACAAATTGCACCCTCTGTACCTCAGTGGCCAAGGTAGTAGGTACCAGAGTTCTGTGATGCTGGCACCTGTAAGGAAGATACTCAGTTAAAAAAAAAAAATCCTCCTTTGGTGCTGTGCCACAAAGGTCCTGTCCCTTTACAGGGGGACCAGAATGGCACCCACTCTTCACCAGCCACAGGGCTCTTCTCAAGGGCGTTGGGTACCTCTGATCCTTCATACACCATACAATGGTGAGCACTCTCTCACTTTTCCCCCAACCTTCACCTTTAAGCACTAACCAGCCTCTTTGTGCTGTTATTTTGTCAGGCCAAATAAAGCCAACCTGATACTTCTCATAAGAAGGATTATGTCTCAGTCCAAAATACACATCTGCAAAACATCAGGAGGGACACCCTCCTGCACAGCCCAGAAAGGATGGCATTGGTTGATAGCATAGCCGTTCAAATTCTCGTTAGAAAACACTCTTAAGCTCTATTATTAAAATATCAGTTCATTTTCTCAGAGAAGATGCAAGATTGATGCATCTAAATAAAATCAGAGGGTAGGAATCCTTCTGATATTGGGGCTTCGTCTTCAGAGGGACTTTCAGTGAAACAATCATCTTAGTATGGGTGGTATTATTTCTTTTTGGACCAAGAAAAGGCTCTTCACATGTTCAAAGCCAAGACAGATTATGAGACACCAGCCCTGCTAGGTCAGAAATACTGGACACAGACACCTCCCTGTCCTGGGTCAGGGTTTCTGTCTGCTCTTCTGATCTGTCTACAGTTGGAAAAGAGCCAGCCACACAACCAACCAAGAAACAACCCCAAAAAGTCCACCAAATGACAAAATTTTTTACAAAACCAAACAAAAGATAGTTCAGCCAAATTAAAAATGTATTACTGTAATGGAAACATTTTGGATTTATGCAGAATACCAAAATATTATTTTAAGCATTTCCAGTAAAAATTACCCCTTGGGGAAAAAAAAAAATCTTCATTATAGCTATATATATTTTGTTCTCTACTTTAATATGGAGATTCCCTAAGAAAAACTTTAAGGAATACATATTTTTCCAGCACTGAAAAATTGAAAAACACATCCTGTCTTCTGTCACGCAGAAATGAAGATGTCATGCCATATGGCTGAGAATTCTGTTCCCACAACACCAGCAACAAAATCAGTCATACAAATCCTGGCAAGGTGTAAGTTCATAACCATGGGGTATGGAAAAAAAAAAAAAAACAAACCAACCAACACACCACTCAAAACAAACAGAAACCCCCTAAACACTGTTTAGTGGGGAAAAGAATATTTGAGCAGGAAGAAACCTCTTGCATCTTAGAAGCAAATAAGCTCCAAGTAGTCATCAGCTGACATGTTCCTCAAACAATGTTCTTTAGGCTGGAAAGGGTGAAATCATTCTTGGATCACATAGCTTTGGGAACATATCTTGTGTCTTTTAGTCCCACTTTCATGATGTGCCAGCAAAAATTTTGGTCCTTACAATTTAAATTCATACACAAGAAAAACAGCTGCATGCAAGTGCAGCAGCCACCTTCCAAAGGGGTAAGGTAGTATTTTCATCAGCTGCTTTTCTAAACTCCTCTGAGACAGCAGGAGTGGGCTGGTTCAGCTCATTTTCCCAGTTTTCCTCAGAACTGCAGAAAACTGGTGAAGATAATACGAAGGTATCATTTAAATTGAAACCTGCTCTGTGTTAGTATGCTTATTCAAAGTGAGAATCCAGGAGAGCTGCATAGAATTGCTGGCTGTGCTAGTCTTGAGTACATTGGATAGGAGAAAAAAAATAAACAGACTGCACACATCGGTTTGACATCTATGCTTTACTATCTGTCCTCTCTCATTATCATCTCTGAATCCATATTTGCAGATTAACTATTCATGCTCCTGTTAGTCACTATCTTTATGCAGTCAGATAAGCACTGAAAATGTCAGGTTTCCTGACTGAGGTGGGTTTACCTGACTGGATGCCTGCTGCCCACCAAATCCTCTCTCTATCACTCCCTCAACTAGACCTGGGAGAGAGAATAAAATGAAAGCTCATGAGTTAAGGACAGGAGAGATCACTCACTTAACCCACAAATGAAGTATACAGTGATAAATAAGAGAACAGACAGAAGATACAGTAGTAACCTGCCAATGACAATCTACATCATGATTTAAATGCAAATAGAATTAAGGAAAGTTAAGGGTTACCTAGATCCTCGTTCTTGAAGACCAAAGTGACATGTACCTTCTTCCTCAGGATCTTCTGTTTCCCATGACCTTCCAAAGGTAACTAAGAGCAGTCTTGCAAATGATATCAGCCACTTCTCACAGCTCTCTTAGGTATGTCCCAACACATCCCATGGGCAGTTTGTTCAGTACATCCAGTTTGCTTAAGTGTTCCCTAACCTGATTCTTCTCTGCCAAGGAGGAGAGCATCTCCCTTGCTCCAGATTTCTGGCCAATCTTATTATGAAAGACTGAGATAAAGATAGGATTCAGTACCTCAGATATTCTTGTACCCTTTGACACCAGGTCCTCTTCACCAGTGGACTCATTTTTTCCCAGCCTGCTTTTTTCTGCTGCTGTACACAAAGTTATTCTTTTCTCCTTTTATATCCCATATCAGGCCTTGGCTTTCCTAACCCTATCCCTGCAGAACTGGGCAGTATATCTGCGTTCTCTTGGTCCCCAAACAGGCTGAAGCCTGCTGTTCTGAGGCGCAGGGTTGGGATCCTGCTTTTTGCCCTAATCCCTTTGGGATCCTGAGCTGTCATCTACAGCAACCCTTAACCTTCACATCCCTTACCCATTCTTCCTTTGTGAATAGGAGATCCAGCAAGACTTCTCTCATCAGAATCTGAGTCATTTATGTGAAGAAACAGTCACCAGTACACTCCAATGAATTCTCCCTCCACAGTTAGTCTAATTCTTGCATGATGTCCTGATTTTTTTTCCCCCCATACATTGAATTGCAAGTCATGAGTAGAGGACCTTTCAAGCACAGATGCTTTGGTTGATTTTGTTTAATACCTCAAAGTATTTTGGTGAGCAGTTTTGAGAAGTCTAATGAATGGCAGCAACACCCAGACAAGTAAAAACATCCAGCTGTATTTGTCTCTCCAGTGCCAGCAACCCCTCTGGAATGGAAAGTGTAGCTCTGACCTACTTGCTTTCAACAGACTATAATTACAGCACTTATCTATTTTCTATAAAAATAGAGACATGAACAAATAGAAAACCCAAGTGGCTGAAATATAAGCAGAATAACAATGTTATTTCATCCCTTCAATCCCAGTTCCTGCAAAGATGATGCTTGCAGACTGAAAAGTAAAACCAGTGAAGTGACAGTAAAACAGCAGAATAACAGTTGAGTTTTTTTATGAAACGTGAGCCAGACTTTATACACAAACAAAAGATATAGGACAGTATTTGTCTGCCTAGACTTGGAATTGCTTCCTCCCCAAAATGTCTGCTTGCTTGCTGTGAAGGGAAAATTAGCACTAGCTTTAGCAGAAGATAATTATTTTGACTTCCAAACTCATCTGATTTTTCAAAGTGCAGATTGTGCTACCCATTTGGTGGCAAGGGACTGAACTGGGTATTCAAAGCTGGACCCAGCACCCTTGCCCCATTGTCCCCAGATAAAAGGGACTAGTCACTGCCTTTGATCTGCAGATTAGTTTTGTTAGGACACCTTCTCCTTGCTGCCAAAGTACTCTGCCTTGGGACAACACAGGGCCATCAATAGAAAAGGCAGTAGGTGACAGATGAGGCTCTTGTCTTCCAGGTTAACCCACTTAATTCAGAGCTTGGTAGCATATGGCAAAGAAATTCTTCTGATAACTATAAATATTCTTGTTACTGCAGGCAGTTTGGTTCTTTTTTCCTGCAAATCACAATCCTTGTAACACTATTTAGAAAAATGGGATTAGGAGGTAAATATTTTCTAACATGTCACTTTCATTTAGCTGCTGTCCTTGCAGAAGAATGCCCTGCTTTCCCAGATATTGGCTCATATGTGGGTTTGATTGACTTATTTCATTCACATGTCCAAAGACAGTCAATGAGCATTAAAAAGCCAGAAAAATCAAACCACACCTAGTGTTTTAATTAAAAATTATATAAGCTTGTCAATGTTGTTGCTCACTTTATTATTTATGGCATATCCTGTACCTTAGAAATGACTACTGAGTGGAAAAACTAGTACACTTTCCATTTCTCTGCTCAGAGCAAGGCTCCCACTCTAAGTTTCTTGGAAAGTTTGACTTAATGACTGAGACGATGTCATTACACCCGAGTAATGGTGTAATGACATCGTCATTACACTTTTTAAAGGTTGATTACNAATGTCATTACACCCGAGTAAGTTACACTTTTTAAAGGTTGATTACAAACACCTTCAAATGTCATCTTGTCTTGACACTGCTGGTTTTAGAGCTCTTTAAGGTTAATATAAACTAATCCACAAA
>VWZN01019040.1:100686-113843 GCA_013396955.1 Regulus satrapa
CAAAAAAAAAAAAAAAGAGTTCTCTGAAAAGGCTACTCCCCAGCCACTTTAGTGCAAACTGAAAACAGTTACTAAGTACTTGCAGTGCAAATATCCACATTCAAAATGGAAAGAAGTTAATACCCAGCGCTCTTTGACTGTCATGGGAGTTTTAAGAGGGTTCAGACATGACTGTTACAGTACTGTAAATTAGAGACAGTCTCTTGACTTTCACACCATTAAAAGTTCACAGCTATAATGGCTCCCAGTTCACTGTGGCTTCAAGAACGTCAGACTCAGAGGAGTAGTTCTTACCACCTCTTTATTTCAAGCCAGAGGGTTTTTGATTCGGGTTTGTTTGGATGTTTTTGAGAAAAATACAATATTCCTAAAACACTTGATATATTATCAAATCCCAACTCCTACCTATAAAATCTAACATTATTTGATCTGAGTACAGTCCATTTATTCTATCTCTATTACTAGTAAAGCCTGAAAGGAATCAGTTTTTGCCCTGCAGCAGCAGAAAACCTCTGGATCCCCCAACTGTTTATCATCTACTTTTGTAACTTCATCCTGTGAGAAATCAGGCAACTACCAAAAACAGAGCCCCCAGTACATTATTGAACCTTGCAAATCATTAGTGCTGGTATCTAAAACTACACAGTACCAACATCCATAGTGACAAAACCCATGAATTTACTGCAGACAGAGAAGATTGCTTTCAGCTTTGACTTGAGTGTTTTAAATAAGTACCATAGCAGCAGGCAGTACCTACCTTCTCTCTCTTGAAGGTAAAGGGGAGAATCATTGCCACAGGGACACTTCTGTTTCAGCCACTGGATCCCTTCCAATCCCATTACTAGACTGGGCTGCTCCTTCTCTCTTCCCCAGTCCTTCAGACTCCATGGCTAGCACTCACCCCACCCTGCCATATGGCAGAAACCTATCTTACAACCATCATCAACTACCTCCACATCTCTCCCCACCCCCCAAGGGGATGCTTATGTAGGGATGCTTATTTTTTGCAGTTGCCAAAGGAAGAGCAAAATGAGCCAGTGATGCCTAATTGCTGCTTCACAAGGCACAGCTAGGAAATAGTTGAGCCATCCCAGCTGGGCTCAGATCAGCTGCCCTCACTCAGGGTTTGTTTGAATGTCTGCTTGCAGTTTTTCCTCTTCCCTAACAATTTTTTTGGTTTCCTCTTGTCCTGGTTTCAAGCAGGAGAGGGTTAATTTTTTTTTTTTTTTTTTTGCAGTTGCAAGGAGAGGACCTGACAGCGAGGCTGTGGCCAGGACCCGGATTTTTTGTTGTATGACCTCATTAACTGTCATGGCAGGGGAATGGGACTCTCTGTAGCTTCCAGGGAGAAGGGTGTTCCTTCTCTTATTAATATTGATACTGTTCATTTTCTTATTTCACTGGTGTTGCCAGTACATTGTTCTTATCTCAAACCTTTACCTTTTGTGCTTCCAACTGGAATAAGCACTGGGCCTGGTTTTAGTAGGGGTATTGAATTGAAGAGTGCTATTCCTAAACCATGACACCTGTGTGTTCCTGGCACAACTTCATTGTTTTCTGAGGGAAGGGAAAGCTGGTGGCTGAGCTGCAGAGTAAAGCTGAATCCCTGCAGTGACTAAGGCAGAAATGCAGCCCAGTTTTGATGTCTGGGAAAGCACATCTTGTTTCAAAACTCCTGTTAAAGTACACATCAAAAAGGCAAACCTTCTGCCTTTCTCAACAAACATCAGATGATTTTTCCACTATGCTGGCACTGCAGTGCCCCCGGGTTGTGTGCCAAGGGTTCCCAACCAGCAGTCCTCACTGTAACACTGCTTCAGCTGCTCAAAGCTGCCCCTTAATTTTGTGAAGCTTGGTGCTGGATTTTATTCTGTTATTTATCTCTGATCGTTATTCTCCAGAGGGTTGCTTAAACATGCTCCTGAGGATGAAGTTAAAGGACAGCACTGAAGATAAAGACTCTCATGGATTATAATTTTAATTTGACAAGTCTAAGTTCTACTGATCTAGATTCATTGAATATAACCTAACCAAGTAAAACTTGTCACCTGGGAGATATGAATGACGCATATATAGCATAAAGACACCATTTCATTTTTCACTTTAAATCTACAAATGTAAATTGCATATTTCTATTGGTGAAGAGTTGAATAAAAATTATAGAGTTAATCTGAAAAAAGATCCAAGAAAACATATCCCCCCTATCATAATGTAAAGTATATCTGACATACATTGCAGAAAAATATTTGCATTATAATATTTTTACATCCACAGGGATGTAAAACATCCCAGGGTGTGTTTAGTGTTTTTTAACTCTTCCTTGGGTGACTCCAGGTCAGCAAAGCCTCATATGTGTCAAAAATACTATAGAAATGTTCTGAACAGGGAAAGGCTGATCCAATGAGCTCTTCTAAAGTTGGAATAAAGTGCCGGTTTAATATTTTCAAAAGCTGTAGGATTAGTTGGTTTGCTGTGTTTGCTTGATGCTGTGCAGGAGCTCAGGAGCCAGAAGTATGTGCAAGGAACCAGACGAGGCCCAGCAGACTCCACTGGTCTGAGAACTTGAAGCACACTATTCCAGTCACTCCAGAGCTGGAAGTACATAACAGAGCTTGGGAAGAAAAAACCAAGCCAGTCTTTTCCAAGGCAGTAGATTCCCCTACAGCTCCCCCAGCTGTTCCATGCTGTTCCAACTAGCTGCCCTGTAGGATGGCAGTGCACTTTGTATATGTTTTCTCCAAAAGCAATAAAGTTTTGAAAGGAGTACCGCTCCATGTTCCTATGTGTAAGTAAAAGCTTCTCATTATCTGTGAATTATTTTCTCCTTAGATTAATAGAACTCCCCCACTCAAAATGTAGGGCTTGAATTGTTGCTCTGCATTAGTGAGATGCTCTTGTAGGACAGATACAGATATGGTTAGGTAAGCCTCTTAATTTATAAACCCCATTATTCTATGATTTCTCACATAGGTATAATAGATATTTATGCTAGATATTGTATTCGATACATGCTGAAATTTGAGTGGAAGAAATTTTTTTATTAGTTAAAAGAGAACAAAGAGAAAGAACGGCTGAACTGCCAGGTTGTATTTGGTGAACATTCATTACCACCTTCTTTCTTGGTTATTTACTGTGTATGTGTTCTTACCTGTGTTTCATGCTAGACTCTTAAAACTGGGAGCCTGCTGATGCCTAAAACACTCTAGTCTACAAATACTACATTTTGCAAGTGGCTTGGTCAAAGGATTTCATGTAGGTTTTTTAGTTAAAATGAGAAATTCCTGGGTGATGAATGTGGATGAGTACTCTCCACAACAGCAGAGAGCAAGGAGACCAGCTGGGTGCTCGAAAAGAGTTTACTTCTTCCTTGCTGAGAGCAAGGCAGTGCTTGGTGCTTCAGCATTCAGCATGGCTCTGGGGAAATGCCGATGGCTGTGCCACAAGGTCTGTGTGTCCAGGCCTTTACCCAGCAGGGCAGAGCAGGGTTGGTCTGCGGAAAGCAGAGATCCAGAGTTCCAACCCATTAGCCTGGCAGGTACTGACATCTTAGGACTCAACCCCCAAACAGCCGAAGTGCAGCAGAGGCTGTGTGAGGGAGGATCTTAAGCAGACCTGCTGCAGCAGTGCCAATATTGCCAATGACAGCAGTACCCACCTTCAGCAGAGCTGCTCGTCAGTCCCCTTCTGATTAGATGGACCCAGCACTGCTGCTCCTTGCTTTCACAGTGCCTGCCCTACACAGACAGATGTACAACTTCTCTGCAAGCTCAGGGAGGGAAGGGAGAAGAAAGTAATGGTATTCCCTTGTCTCAGCAGTGCAAAACTGCCAGAGAGTGGCAATTAGTCACACTGCCAGTAGAAGTCATCTGTGTTTCAATACATAATGCGTTGCATTTTTAATTTTTAGAGAGGTTTTTGTACCATTATAAGTACAGACAAGAATCCCATATGATTTTAAAAAATTATGTTGAAGTCTGCAAATCTCAAGCACCCCCTTCAGCATAGTTTTGTCCTGCTAGCAGGTGTCAGAACATCAAATTAAGTACCAGGCAAAGGAAAAGCTAGCTGCATGTTACCTGAAGTACATGGGTGCTCCTGCTGTACCTCAGTACCTTCTGCTGTACCCAGTGTACAATGCCTCACCAGGAAGCCAGATGTAATACTTTCTGGTAAAACCCAAATGTTAGCTAGATGTCCCAGGATTTTCATATGGTTTCATCATAAACATGTATCATCTTCACAGATACCAAGTGAAAAAACAGTCTGGAGCTGATAGGAATCCTGCTTGCTCAGTGAGCATCAGAGTTATGCCATATCCTTCTTGGAGTAAATGTGCTCATTTCACTCCCTGCTGATAAGACATGTTACACAAAGTCTACTCCCTCGAGGCGTTTGATGATCCCAGTCAATAAACATTTGTTAATAGAATAAGGGTATTACTCCTTCTGCATTCAAAAAACTAATGCAGGAACCACTTTTGGAACCATTATTTGTATGCAATGACTACTGAGGGAGGATGCTCATTACTTCTGAATTTTAGTTTAAGAATAATGTGGTTGGATAGTCAAGAGTTTTAATCTCTGCTTTGGACAGTGTTTTGCCATTTCCTAGGAACCCTCTGCTGTGAAACTGTACCAATACTTACAAATCAGCAGTAACAGCTGTGATAATGCTGACAGGATTGTTAGAGAGCTACTGTGCATCAGTCACTTCCCTCTTCTATGTATTTTCATGCTGATGGGAGGACAAAATATAATATAAAAAATGATGTCCCTCTTTGGCTGGCCCAACTAGTGACACTGCATATACAAAAAGAGTTGTGAGAAAATATCTTTAAAATCAGATATAATTGAAGGTTGTATTGATTGCCAATTACTTAATTTAATCATCTGCAGGAGTCACTGGTGTATGTAAGGGTAATAACCATGGGGAAGGAAGTGAATTACCAGTTAAGAACACGAGCTATAAAAATTAGTAGGCTGTTCAATCCACTGTTGTTGCCACATCTGGTGAATTGAAGTGTTAAAGAGTCTGATGACCTACAGGGTTAATGCAAATTACCACCTGCATATGATAAAGTTCTACCTTCCAGGTTTCCTAAAGCAGAGACTGCAAATGAGATTTGTAGGTTAATATAAATGTTTCTTCTTTAAACAGTGTTCATGTAGAGATTATTTTGACTTAAATGATAGCTACAGAAGAATTGTATAATTATCATGAAAAGTTTTTAAAAAAGGTAATTGTTCTTAAGGCAAGTCAAACTTGTGAAAAATATCCAACATAAGCTTAATTTCAGGCAATTTTGTTCCAATTACTGGTATGTATTTAGAAAATATCTCCTCAAATTAGAATTACTTCAGCCTCTCAGTTCAACTCCAAAACATTTCCCGTGATAGCTTCACTTCATATTTTAATTGATTAGCAAATTAATGCAAGCTGTAACTGAGATAATGTTGCAAGGCAATGAAAGCAGGGGAATTGAACATTTAGAGCAAAGATGCTAGGTTTACTGAATTTTGAAGCTTTACTTGTTTTTTCTTATTCTCCCGTAATTTCTTCTGTCATTAACATTCATGGAGTGGTACAGTTTTGTTTTAATTCTTGTTACAGTACCTCATGCTGCTGAATATTTCTGTGACTTAGAGACAATGACACTTCCGACCACAGTGTGATTTTTTTAAGCCAGTAGGTACATTGGATATGAGACTACTAACAGTTGTTTTCAGTTTTTATTTACTTGACATTGCATTTGCCAGGATTGTCAGGAAACAGCTCCAAATTTTTGCTCCATATGGGAACATAGTTTCTTCCATGGCACCATGGAAGAAATCCAAGCTCAGAGTCTTGTCCTGGCTTCCACAGTTTAGTAAAACTGGTCCTAGTTGGAAATCCCCCTCTCATCTTTGTAAGTGGGATGTAGACAACAATGAGATTTAAGCTGTAGTACCTCTTCCCAGGCAGAGAGTAAATGAGAGAGGTTCCCTTCTACAAAGGTGATCAAATGTTGATGTGTGTTTGGATGCTCCGGCCTTTGCAGTGGCACTGAGCAGATGGTGGTGATTAAACACTAAATATCAGTGTAGCAAGTTATGTTCCTTGAAATCAAGTTACGGCTGTGCATCAAAACTGTCTCACCTATAAAGCTGGTCTGTAACCTGCTTGACTGTGAAAGTACCGCAAAGGGTGTCCCTGCATGTCTTGGTGTCAGCAGCAGAGCTCTGCTGGGTTTTGACTACTACAAACAAGACAGCAGAGTTAACTCTGGAGAGAGAGTTAAGATTGGATTGTGTTCCCAGAGACTAGGTTGTTTATTAGTTTGTTTGTTGTTAACCAGGAAAAGGTGCTCCAAGCCTCATAGCCAAATCCTGCTTTCACTGGGTTTTTTTGGGTTTTTTTTTGGTTTTTTTGGGTTTTTTTTTGATTTTTTTTTTTTTTGTGTGTGTGTGTTTTGGTTTTTTCTTCCTGAGAAAAGGATTAACAAAGGCCTGCCCACTTGTTGCTTGGCACAGGACTTTGACAACCTTGCACGCAATGGATTATGCCTCTGTCTCAAGGTATAATCCACTGACCTAATTTCAGAAAGCCAGTTATGGAGTAGGGTAAAAAATACAGCTAGAGGATTCCAGAGGAGAAAAACCCCAAAAACTTAATAGCTCAGTATGGAATTGCTTATTGCAACATGTAGAGAAGTGGCTCCTTAGCCAACCAGCTGTCTTTGTGTAAGGGGACGGGATGGAGTTCTGGGTCAGTGGAACTGTTGCTCTCTTGCAAAAAGGCCACTGAAGAAGGCCTTCAGGGCCAGGTCTGCTGCTGGTGAATGTGCATAGCAAACCCCAGAGCTGTTCCTCAGTATTTGTATGCCAAGGATGCTGAGAAATGCAGGGGCACTTGTCCAGTACATTCAGTAGCTGTGACTTACAGGTGCTTGTCCCCGAGCAAAGAATGCATCTTTTCGTTCATAGAATATTTTCAAAACAAAATCCTAAAATCCTTTTGCTTTCCAATGGCCCATTGGGTGCAATGGGGGAGGGAACTGCTTAATGTGCACTCAGGGTGTTAATGCAGGCAGCCATTCAAGAGAAACAATAATATTTAATGATTTAAACAGTGGAAAGCGCCAATCTCCAGAGAGACAGGGCAATGCACAATTCTGTCAGTCTTGTTTTGCAACTCAGCCAGGTTCTTCCCACACCACCATCTCAGTGCACTGCCAGCACACAGGACATCTGAAACATCACAGTCATTAATAATGCAAGACATTCCTACAAGAGACCTAATCTGCTGCAGTGATGGGAACGAACAAGATGTGGGAATGCAGATCTAAGGCAATCAAGTATCTTTGAAACTTTACAACAAGGATACTGTGATGAGAGGGGGAAATTAAAATTAGTTTTAATCTAAAGAGACAGTGGGAGCATTTACAGTGAATTATTCATAATCACATGTCGCTGCATGGTCTTGCAACAGATTTTCAAGCAGGAATCTTTTCCCATTGCTCTGTTAATGGAGAGATTTCCAGAAGGCTGCAGTTGAGAATTGCTCAGAATCACCTGAAGTGATAGTTCTTTCCTTAGCTTATGAATTAATTCTGATCACCAACACAATTTATAACCTTTAACTTCTGAAACACCTTCTTTTGCAATTTATTCCCCACAGTGTTCACCTGTAAGCCTACTTTATAAGTATATATATATAAGCAATATCTCTAATTCATGGATTTTGTGTCTCTTAACAGCCATCACAAAATAATAACTTTTTTTCTCTATTATGTGAAGAGTGATTTTTATGTTTGTATAACAGGTCTTTAATAAGTACAGCAAAAAAGTATTCCTGAATCCAGTAATGTTACAACAGTTGATAGTTGTATTTACAGTAATTACCTAGAAAAACAAGGATTCTGATCGCCACATGCTTATCTGGCTACTGTTAGTGACTCTGCCACATGCAAAGTCTCATCAAAGATTTGTCATGATGTTTTTCAAGTTGACCTGAATTTTTATATCCATAAGTAACTGCAAGCACACAAGTATTAACATGAAGGAGTTGGACTGCATTTTATTCGGTTCACATCTTTAATTTCTAAGCTTACAACAAAAACCTTTATTGATGGGAACACACTTATGAGTTGTATAGAATATGTTCAGTAAAGAGCTGTTTGATCCAAAAAAATCGTGCAAAATTTTCACACTGCCTTAAAAATCCCTCACACCTTAGACCTGATTTCATTTCTCTGTTTACTCTGAATATCTTTCTAAGTATTGGCGACACTTGTCATAGCTTTAAAGGTTGCAGCTAAATTGTTTTGTAGCTATCCAGTTTGCTCTATCTACTCCATCTGTTAAGCAAGAGTTTTTTATATATTTTTATTAATGTTCTATAGCTCAGACTTTTAAGGATTTAATTATTTTTAGTGTATTACTCTGAATAACAGTCTCTTAACAACGCTGGACTATCAAAATGCTTTCCCAAATGCATATCACAAAGCATGCACTGTGTGACAACTTTATTGGAGTGGCTCTCTGTGACCTGTGTTGAGCCTAAGATACACTACTATTTTTGCCAGAAGATTTGATTGATCTCTGAAATAAACTACAGCAGCAGATCCTGTGTTTTCTGAAGTCCTCTAATGCAAACTGCTGATACACATGGATCTGGGTTAGGCAGTGCTTCCTAATGTTAAGCTGAATGGCAGCCCCTCTGAGATGGCCCCATCCTGTTAATTAATTGGATTATCCCAAACCAAAAGTGCTGCTCAATCTCCCAGCTGACTGTTGTTTCAGTGAGGAGATTAAGCATCCAGCAAACAGTGATTTACAAGCTGAGAAAACTACCAAAATATCCAAGTGCAGACACACAAGTTCTGTGTAGTACCTGACTTCACATTAAACATGCAGACATGCTGGGGAAGCATAAGATTAATTCAGGCTCAGAGTACAAGTGGAGAGATTTCAGGTGTGTTTAAAAAGTCATTTGAACTGATGCTGTTAGCAATTGATCTAAATTACCTCTAACGATTTACTCTTGATTTATTCTGGACAAAGCCAATGTTTGCTACCAAAGATTATGGAAGGAAGAAGCTCTTTTTTTTTTTTTTTTCCTGTTTCTTTGCTGAAGGAAGCTTTTCTGCAGGACAGATAGAGACTTATTTTAGACACCTCTTCTCTGTCTTTTCCAGTTTACTCCTCAACATATTGAAGAATTCTGGATTTTGCTTTTTGCTAATGGGGCCTCTAGTGTGCCTGATATGGTAGCAATATGCAGCTTCTGACTGTTAATTAAGAAATCATTAACACAGGGATTCAGGGAATCTCAACTATTTTAACGAGACCCCCTGTTGATTCTGGGCACATAGCTTTTTGGTTTCCTTTTTGGAAGACTCTAGGAAAATTCCTATACATTTACAACTGAACTTTCATTTTGCCCTGGTGTCTGGGGCATTAATATTTGATCATGGATGTGTTACCAATAATTGCGGAGGAAAATTGTTGATGGAAAAGCTGACAGCTGTTTACAGCAAATCCTAATGGCGTGTCCTAGATTAGCAGAAAAGCTTGACACATTGATGTTTAAGTCTTTTTTCATGAATGTTTCATCACTAGCAGTAATAAGTCTTTGTACATCAATAATTTTCTACTTGATCCCTCTGATTTTCTTCCAAATTAAGTCATACTCTCACTTGCGCTATCACCTAAATGCCAGATGCTCAAAGCCATTTAGGCATGCTGAGCTGTGTGCTGTCACACCACAGCAGCTTTTAAGGTGAGTGGGCTCTGCAGCAGAACTCATGAATATGTCCTGGGTGGATTGGGTCCTGCGGTCACGGGTAGGCACTCAGGGAAGGAATGTATGGCTTGAAGGGAAGAAGTACATGGCAGCTGGCAGGGGGGCATCATGGGTGCCCAAGAAACCCTACAGAGCAGATGGAGTAGAGACACAAGTGGCTGAAGGCTTGCTGGGCTGCTCGTCTCACAGATGAGTACCACTGTGAGCTGGGCACCAGAGCTCTGCTCTCCTTCTCCCTAGAAGCCAACATCCCTTATTTGCTTGTGGTCAACCTCCTCATGCTTTTTGTTGTACTGCTGAGCTGTGTGTCAGGGTGCAAGGAGGGCTGCCTGCTCCCAAAAGGCAGGAGAGACAGGAGCTCAAGTGGCTGGTACTTGGAACTGCCCCAAGTGGTACAGAGAAGAATAAAGCCCATGTTCTGATACTCCCCTGGAGGCACCCTCCGCACCTTCCTGGGTGGGGGCTTACACTTCATCCTGGGGATACAGGACAGATGGCAGATGGAGCCTCTGGTCTGGTGAACTGGTTATTCACCATGCTCCAGCAAGTCACTGACAAAGCACATGGTGCTTTTTGTTGGGAGACTTGCCTTAGAACTATTTACAAGATTTTTTGCTGCCTTTAAAATAGTGCTCCTTTTCCCTCTAGCAGGGGAGAAGAGCCTTTCTCCATGTGGTTACTGTGCTGTCTTCCATGGCAGGGCATGCAGTTCAAGGCATCAGACTCTATGAACAGAAGAGCTGCAGTTAGATCTGGAACCATAATGCCATCTACAGTGAGATTTTTTTTTTTTTCTGGTGATTTTACTTCAGATTTTTCAATTTAGCCCTTAAACTTTCAGATTATGTGAGTATCACAGCTTCCATCTTCCCATGCTGGGGAAGATACCTTCCCAGTCTCAAAACTCAGGATAAAACCCCTGAGACTTCAAACACCAAAGTGCAACTCTTACTTTCTTTGCTACAAAAGTATATAATAATTATTTCTTTTTAGACATTTCTCATGACCTTGTACAGGAAAGTAGGTGTAGAAAGTGGCTTCTGAATAAAGTGCTATTAATTACTTGCATGACACGTATTTGTGAATGTGGAAGTCCAGCTAATAAAACAAGAGACAATAAATGAGAAAGTGTTTAGCCTGAAGACTGAAACTCATTATGGGACTTACTATGTGAACCAAAGCTGCAGCAAATAGGTCAGCATACTTTCAACACAGTTGGGCTTTGTTAGTCAAATTTAAAAGAAACTTTTCAAACAAGTGAGTATTTATAGCACATAGAACATTAATTGTAGGCTCCTGTTGCCCCAAGTATGATAATTTCTTTGTTTTTCAGTATAATATTTTCTTCATTGCACTCCCAGTTTCTGATAAAGAACCTTATTTTTCAGATAGCCTTCACTCTCAGGTAAATAAGCTGTCCTGTAGCTACAGGTCACCTTGTGGATTTATTAGAGATGAATCAATTAATTGTATCTTTAGGGAGAAAACTGGCATAGAAATGAGGTAAGAGAGTAGACGGGTGCACTGGTTAATAACCATGAGAAAAATTTGTTCTCTATTCTCCTTCACAGAGCTCCTATGTAATCTGGCAAGGCACATGTAAATATAAATATGCATATGCAAATATGTAAATATAAATAGACATAAAAATTATATCTGCATCCCGTAAGCTGATATATAAGTGAAAAAATACTGTGAAAAAAGTTTCAGTAACTTCCATCTATGACAAAGACAGTGAATGAAAAGCATAAATTAGCCCCCTTCACACAGCCCTGCTCACTTTGCCTGAAGTGGTCCCTGTCTGACCACAGCCATTTATTTGTTTCAACCTCTTCTGTAGGACAAGCACCCTCACCACTCAGCCCTGACCTGTCAGGCTACAACCCATCTCTGTGAAGTGAGTGACATAGACTGGCTCAGGTTTTCAACAGGTCAGGACTGGGTTTTCCTGCTGTCCTCTGCCTCGTGGCTGTTACTGCTGCAGGTAAGAAAGCACCCTTTAATGCCTGCAGGATACCTGGTAGGCAACCCAGCTCATGGTGTTGGGAGGACGAAGTTGTCTTTCAGAGTTATTTATAAATGCAGGGAAAGCCAGGAAGAACCTGGGGAGTCTGAGAGGGCTGCCTGGCAGGTCCTTGCCATAAGAACAGCAGGAAGTGTGGAAGTGAGATGAGGAAAACCAGGAAGTGGGAAGAAGCACAGTGACCCTTCAAAGATTGCCATTGCTACTCACACTATCTAAAGAGCAGCGTGTGATCCCCTTTCCTTGGCTTATTCTACAAAGGTCACCATACAGCTCTGCTGAGGATACTTATCACTTCATGAGGGCCTGATCATCATTACTGAGCTGCAAGACTTCATGAAAATGGAACTCATTAGTTATTGTAATGTTCATAAACACTGATATGGGCCATTCTCACAGGCAGACTTGGCCCAGTAACAACTCTGCTCAGCTGGGTTACAGAGTGGTTCCTTAGTGTAACATCATCATGGCACATTGGGGATGAAAGAGATCTTGTAGAATTGCAGACATGAGTAAGAGGTGTGATTTCACCTTCCGTTCTGGGCCTTACTTATACATGAACTATTCCCAGGGACCATTTCTAGTCAAAATAACCTACTTACCTTTAGACAACTCTATCTAAAATTACTCAGATAAAATGAGAATGGATTTTCTTACTGATCTAAAACAATTTTTAAGTTAATTTTATTGAACTCTAAAAAAAAATAATTATATGATTCTGTACTTTTGGGCTTCTTTTAGAAAATTATTCAGTGGTGAAAAGTTTATTTTTCTGTAGCATTCTGGATCCAAATTGAATTAAGATGCATAACCAATTTTGATCATAAGTCTGTTAGTCTAATTTTACCAAGCAAAAATTTGGAGATATTATCTCAAAAAAAAAAAAAAAAAAACCAACCCAAAAAAACCCAAAAAAAACCCCAAACAACAAACAAACAAAAAAACCTATTTTGAATTAAAAAGTAGAAATGTTTAATTTTTGCAAGATTAATCCCATGGGTTATGACATTCCATAATTTTCATTCTAAAGTATTGAAAAATATTTTTTAACACTTGTTAGTGTTTTCTGGGTGACAATGTTTTGTGGGTGAAACAATAGCCTTCATTTAAAGAAGAAGACTAAGATAAGTCTTAGTCTAAGATAAGACTAAAAGACTTCATTTTTGTGACAAATACGTGTGATATCCCAGGTTACTGTAGTTTGTGTGACAAGATGCCTGTGTCACTTTGACTGAGATGCACCTGATTTCACTTTGGTATTTCACAGAGTCCAGAAGCAATATTGTTCATCAAAAAAAAAAAAAAAAAAAAAAAAAAAAAAAAAAAAAAAAAAAAAAAAAAGAAAAAAGGG
>VWZN01019040.1:113859-134178 GCA_013396955.1 Regulus satrapa
AATAGCAAATGGAGAGAAGCACTGAGGACAGACTACCTGTTCTTATCTAGGGTTGGGAAATCTTACACAAGCTAGTCCTGGTGCCACTTGGACATGTTTTTCACTGACACGTTTTCTTCCCTCTAAGGGTGCTTTTCCAATTTGTCTTAGCTCATGCAAAACCAGAGTGAGCATTGCTAATGGTGCGGGACCTTAAATTACCCAGTAATTTAGATTTCTTATGGTGCCCAGGGATTGCCTCTAAATGGTTTCCCTGGGATTGGAACTGAGGAAAAAAATTTAAATGTCAAAAAAGAACGTATAAGTTCAACTGACAAGTTGTCTTGGTGAACTAACAGTGATCTCCTGGAGTGATCTTCATTTCATCAGGTGAGACTTTGCCATTTCTCTTAAGGTCAGGGCTCTGCCAATGCATGCAGTCTATGCTGGGTCTATATGAGCCAGATGAGGTTCTTTCCACTGTCTGTAGTAGGAATGGCTTTATCTCTCAAATAATTTGGGCCCAAATATGTAAAACTATCCTCATGTATAAAATATTATCTATATAAAATACTCTCCCACCATAGAAGCCATGATCCTATATGCTGTTTTGGTTTCACAAAGCTCTGTGTGTCTGCAGAACCAACATTTACTTGTTAGTGAAAAAAGCAGTTCTACATGCTTTTGTCTCTTCCAAGCTGAAAACTCATTAATATTTATTACTGAACAGGTGTAGCTGAAATTATAAGGAACTCACTTGTATGGTGCCACAATTTTCAGCTAGTTAATTTTAAATTTGTAATTAGATTTTCTCCAGCAATTTAATTACTGAAGCCAAGGGAGCACCCTTATTGCAAGAGAAAGATTAAGTAAAAGTCGTTTTATTGCACAACTTACCCTCAGATTCTAAAAATCAATGGAAAAACTCCTCCTCCAGTTTAGCTGATTCTGCTCAATATACAGGATTCAGTCCTCCACTGCATGGCTGGTGTGGTAATGACTCTCTGCATTAATTGTAAATTAAAACTGCCCCAAGGAATTTAGAGCAAGCACTAGACTGACTTATTCAGATGATGAAAGAATGATCCTGTGAACTTGTTTATAAATAAAAATTTCTCTGCTACTGTTAGAAAGTTTTCTCTTGCAGTGAGTGGAGTTTCTTTATCTGTGAAAACATGGATGGTTTGAAATATTCTTTTTCTACTCTAAATCCCAGCATTTAATTCTCAGTCTACCACCTGACTGTTTTCCATGGAAACCAGGAGTCCTTTGATATTAGAACTATTTTCAAAGTGGGGGTAATGACTCCTCCATCTGATCCAATCAGAGGCATTAAATAACAATGATTTATTTTGTAAAAACAACAGTAAATGTGAACACTAGCTTTATAGCCCCCAGGGCTCTCTTTTTGGAATAAGCTTTCCTAATAGCTGAAATTAGCTCAGAGAAGCCATTTAGATCCTTCCAACATTACACTTTAAAGATGAAAAAGGTTTTTGTTCTTTCTTTTCTTTTTTTGCAGCTTTCTCTTCTCTTGTCCTCTCTTCTCCTCCCTACTCTCCCTCCCTTGCACACCCATTGGATTCTTAGTGCAGTCTCTTCCTGCAGGGTTCTGCCAGCTGTGGATGCTGTCCCCTCCCACAGCAGCCCAGGTGCTGATAGAGATCCCCCATGTGTGTGCTGTGTGCTGGTGGGCTTGTTGGATCTTCCCACGTGCTGTGCTGCTGACACATGATCCATGTCTGGGCTCTATTCTAGCCTTGCGATAAGGAGATGTTTCTTTAGCACAGGAAATCTGAGTGAGGACCAGCACGTAAGGTGTGCTGGGCTCCAGAACATGAATATAATAGAGGTTCAACTTCTGCCAGGTCTGACTGTGCCCTGCTGTTGCCAGTTCTTCAAAGGTGTCCAAGTAGGTCTCTTGTGTCCCACGCAATGCCCCAGCTGTCACTGTGCCCCAGCCTCACAGCACAGAAAGCAGGCCCCGCTGGGCTTGGATTGGTGCTGTCTCTAGAGGGATGTTGTAAGGAGATGTGAAGTGTGTAGAGAGAGTTAATGGCTTTAATGAGGACAATACCTTATCCATGGACTATAACGTCATATTTTGCCTGTGTTCCATCTGAACAAAGTCCAAGAAGGATCAGCTACAAGGGCTACAACGTCAGCCATCTGGCATGACTCAGAAATCCAGTTTTAGCAAATGTCTTGAGACAGGTACACTGATCTCAGTATAGACAGAGGGAATAAAGAGCATGTAATTGCACCAAGGGCTTATAAGCTGTCAACTACAACAAGCAGCCTTGAAGTAGTCAGAAAATATGGCACCCAAATGTGGAAAGAGATTCCAGAACACTACATGGCTGTCTGCCTTAATGCACTCTTAGAAATGGACAATTATGGGCCCTGCATAGATCATGATCCTTTTTCTAGCTGCTTTGCAGAGAAGCAGTGGCCAAGAGCTTTCTTTGCAGAGTTGGAGCCCAGCTAGGTTTTCCTGAGTCTTTGGAGAGAGCTGCCCTTCACAGGGTAACGTGCTCTCCCCTCCCAACAGGCTGAACATGCTGTCAGAGCATCCTCCCCCTCAGGTGTCTCACAGACACCCAACAGAAAAGCAGGGTCAGCTGGAGCTTGTAGAGAAGGCTGGGGGCTACCTCTCACCCTGCTCTGTGTTCCTTTGTTTGTTGGATCCCCAGCTCCAGCCATGCCGCTTCCAGCCCTTGGCACAAGGCCAGCAGGTTCTGTGCCCCCCAACTCATCCTGGGAGGGGTGAGCAGAGTCTGAGCAGGGCTCCCTAGGACCAGGGGCAGGCAGCCATCATGCTGGAACCTGCCAAGTGGGAACACAGGGATCTGGTCAGTGTCTTCCTGAGCTTACTGAGGCAGAATGCCTGAAAAAGGGAACTGGTACAAGGACCATTTCTGAAGCAGCAACTTCCGAGTCAATCCCGTACTCCCAGTGCTATTTTCTTGGTGGCACTCACCCTATCCCTGTGCTGTGCTGATCAACACTGACAGGTGAGAGTGTCACAGTTTTTATTGAGGGAGACTCAAACCCTGTTCTGCCCAACAGACACAGCAGAATGTAACCTACAAATGAAGTCCATGTCTATGTCTAAGATGCTGAAAATCACCGTATCATCTGTGCCAGGTAAGAGTGAACTGACACCCCTTCTGTGTCCCTTGGTCTCATAAAACCCCTGGTGGGGGGGAGGGGGGGCACTAAGATCTTCAGAGCTGCCTATTGTTCCACAATCTTTGCTGACAGTTTTTTAAAAGTCCAAGTACTCCCAGTGTGAACTGTGTTTTCTGGAGATGTGTATCTGGAGTAAAGTGCTCTGATGCTTAAGTCAAATATTGTATGTTGCAGCAATTGGTCTCGCAGCTGTTTGCAAAGAGATACAGTTACTGTCCTTACTTTAAATATGGGAAGTGATTGTCTCATCATCACCCAGAAGAGTAAGGATGTAAGACTAGGTGACTTACTAGACTCTAGTGACTTACTAGGGTAAGACTAGGATGCTTTTCTCTTGGTCTTAAAACTACTAAGTGTAATTCTAAAAGCATGCTTCCCCTGACTGCTAAGGAACTTTTTATCATTTTTCCACAGATACCAGCATACCTGAGGGCAGAACATCACTGTTATATTTTACGCATATTTGCTACTCTGTGTATGGGGCAGGTTGTGCAGAGCTAGTCAGGATTTTTTATGAAGTAAATTTTAGGAAGAGCCATTTTCTTGTTGCAAAAAACCTTCCATCCAAATCTGCTTTGACAAATCTTTCAATGGCAATAGATTTTGGAATTTGATCCAGATGGGATTCTAGGGGAAATCCTGTATTCTAAAGAGAGTCTGCATCTCAGAGAGAAACATTAAAATTACTTGGTTTAGTTCTTTTTCTGGTTTAATGAAAGCACAGCAAAATGTGTCTGTTTCATTTATATGCCAGACTTTAAAAAAACTCTAACATTGCTTTAATACTCAGAACATAATGGCCTTAATATCTCATTCATTTGAAAAGCCTTCATTTGCATAGTCCTCATTGTTACTGTGATGGAATTACATGATCTCTTTAACATCTTGGGACAGATCAGAGCTGCTGTGGGTTGCGCTGCTTCTGAGGAAGCGCAATGTTAGCTTGTATGTCCCAGGAGAGACACCACTGAGGAATATATATTGTATTGAAATACTTTTGTAGAGATTTCAGTCTTGCACCAATACTGCTACATTTTAATGTTTGATATTTTATGAATGTTCTGATTGCCATTCTATGAAGGCAATTATGGGACGCCTTGGGCTAAAGGAAAGTCTAAACCCTATGATTGAAGAGCTCAAATAACATCATTAAAATTAAAGAAATTTAGTCATGGGTTTTGAGGCAAAAAAATCTAATTATTATATCACAACTTGAGGGAAAAATAAGAAGAAAGATTAAACTAGGAGGCAAATCTAGGTGTTTTAATTTTAAGGCATCAGGAAACTTATTGATATATTGCGTGCTTTGCATCCTTCTGGCTGGGAAGCCATTCAGCTAGGGACATATTTTTGATCCTGCATATTTTTGTTGATCCAGTGTGCATATGTTTGCAGTAATACACTCTTTCTCTAGACTTGTTTTCATCTTTCCAGGAAAGATAGGAGTGGTCTGCAACAGAAATCTATGATAAATTTGAAGTGTCCTGCTTGCATGAACCCATGAGGACCTCCCAAAAGTAGTGTGGGACTGGCAGCCCTTTTTTGGGGATGTGGAAAAGGTGCACCCAGCTCTGTGAACATTGTCTTCTTTTAGGTATATATAAAATATTAAACCCAGGGTGAAATCCTAGCTCTTTGAAGCCCAAGGGTAAAACTTCATGGACAAGAGCTGAGCTGGGTTGCTGCACTTCTTGGCTTGCACTTGGCCTGGCTCACCTCTCTGTAGGAAGCCTGACCCTGTTTGAAGACCGGGTCTGAGGAAAGACAGGTACCAGGGCATGGCAAGGGCCAGCTGCTGGAGTGGGGCAGGCCAGCTGAGGTGACCCCAGCACAGGCCACCTTCACCTCGCTGCTGGACATGGGGGCAGAGCATGTGGAGACCCCGAAAGAAACTGGGTTAGGCCCATGGGGGCTGGCAGCATCTTCAGGACCCTGAAATGAAGTCAACTCATGGATAGGAAAAAACAGGAATAACAATTTAAGTCAAGCATCCTGATAGCCTCTCACAGTACTATGCACAATCAAGCCTCTCTAATAATATTTTAAATCACAAATTACTTGTCTGCCGCATATGAAATGATGTATTTTCTGTCTGTTGTTCATTCTCTTTCCTTCTTCTTCACCTGGGAATAATTATTTTTCTGTTGTTATGTAAACTCAGAGGAGATGCTAGTCTGTGGTACTCCCTCCTGAATGGTTTATTTAGTTATTTAGGTCTACCTCATTTCCTCCTTACTCTTGTATTTGCCTGGTGGGAAATTATTTCTTGACCTTTCCATTCTATGTAATTTTTCATATATTTCTTAAATTGCTAGGCTTAAAATTGCCTGCAGAACTCACAGTTGAGGCTAAGGATAAAGAACCTCCTACTGCTCAGGACAGCTTTGAAACTTCTCAATTATCTAGGATATGCAAAAGTCAAGAAAGAAATCCTAAAAGACTTTTCACCAGCATGTTTACAACAGTTCTATTTTCCTGTGGAAGTGCTATGAGGACACCTTATTCGTTCTGGTTGTAATAATTTCTTTATATTTTCAAATGCTTCTTTTCCCAGAATTATGTATTGTTAAGGTGTTGGATTATGTTTTGCTCAGATGCTGGCTTCATTGGAATTAAGTTATGATACTACTCCCAGTCTTTGAAGCAAGCACTAACCTACATATAGATTTATTTGTGATTATTAACTCCAAATTTTATTCCTATATTTACATTTTTACACTAGAAATGTTAGGCTCTGCAACAGTTATCTGTGTTAGAGATATGAGAGTCTAATATTGTATGACTGTCTCTCTATAAAAATAGTTCTGTTTGTAAGTGAACACGTGTTAATGAAGGAAAGACATGAGAAGAAAGTTAAACACAGAGATCATCTCTAAACCCTCTAGAGACAAAAATGCAGTGGAAGTTACTTCTATGCAGCATATAAAATATAGTCTGCCCTTATTGTAGTGTACAGGAAAACTTGAAAAGGAAAATCTCTTGAGGCTTTGATTTTTATTTTTTTTTCCCCCTACTCTATCAGGTTTCATAAATGCTCAGAAAATCTGTGTCAGGTTACCTGGCAGGTTGGAGATCAGGCTGTTGTTGAAGCATGGATGTTAGTGACTCAAAAGCTTTTTGCACAAGGCATTTTCTTGCGACTCTTTCTGAAGCATGGCTTCCTTTATTTCCAAGGAAAAAAAGGCATATCTAGGTGATATGAGTTTAAACCAACTTGCAATTACTTCATTTTTAAACCTACAGAGCTCATGAATTTGAAACTCTTTGTTTCAACCAGTTTTGTGTTGCAAAACTGTAAGAATTTTATAGGCCAAAGCAAATGATTATAAATACTAATTCATATTTTTGATTTATTAAGGTGACCTGTCTGGAGGATATATTCCAAGTAAGCAAAAGATCTATTTTAAGATCTTTTACTAACTCTATCAAGAATTTAATATAATATTTTTTAAAGGCCTATGTACTACCAAATGAGCATTCAATGTGTCTTTTTGCTTCAAATAATGTCTTCAGAATACCTAGCAAAAATGAACTAAATTCCTAAGCTTTTATTATTTTAATACATATTAATATACAAAAAACTTAAGAAAGTATCTGCCAAATATTTCATATAATTGCTGGTCATAAAAGACTATTAGCTCCTACTAAAATGTTGTTATTTTATTTAATAAATGAAAAACTATCTAATAAGAAAATGTGTGGACATATAAGAATGTTACATTATCCACTAAATAATTTAATTACAGGAAATATCTTATATTGTTCCCTAATGCAGTAAAAATTGTCACAAATCTGTGAATGAGAAGGCCATAGAACTAGGGTTATTATCCTTTTATATCTGTAGTGGCTTAATAAAAATTTTGAATGGAAATTTATATGATTCATATTCTTTGTGTGTCGTGGAAAAATAAGCCATAAAACAATTGATTTAGAAGGCAAGATATTTTTATTTAATATTAAAAAATATAAATTGAAGAGGTATAGAGAATTCTAAACAAGTGCGGCATTTAAAATTACAGTAGTTACCTTGTGTTTCCCTTCTTAGAAATGGAAAAACTCTTTGTCTACCTGTTTCTCTGGAGCAAATTCTTCATGACTCTACAGTAAAGAAATAAATGAAATAGCTATCCTGTTAACTTTTAACTTTGTCATCTGCATCATATGCTTTTTGTACTGCACTTTTAAAAATATGAAATAGTATACGCAGATGAATCTTTGATTTTGAACCTGGTTAGGGTCATTTGGCTGTTGAATATAGTTTTGTCTGCTTTATCCATAGGCGTTTGTTAGGGTTGTGGGAGCTCCTGCTCTCATGGGAATCTTCCTTTTCATTGTTTCTCTTTAACCTTTCCTGTGAATTTGGTTATCAGTAGTATATCACTCTAAATAACTTGGATCTGAAGCCGTCAAAAAATTTGTTGTTGTCTTTTATATTTGATATCATGGTCAACATGACCGTGCAAAGGCCTATTGAGACATCAATATCACATGGTGCTGTTTAGTTCTTAGTTCTTGCTTGGCATTCATCTTAGCCTGGGGTAGACCTTGGAGCTGGACTTCAGTTGGCTTAAACCTGAATTCTAAGGCTAAGGGAGAAAACCAGTGCTGTTACAGCTTCGTGCTTCTTATGTCTCCTGTACTAATGTCCTCAGGAAATAGAATTGCTCTTTCTCAAAGTCACTGAGAAGGAAGCTTTACCTGTGAGACTGACAGCAATTTCTTACCTTTTGACCCATGAGAAACTCAGCTCAGCTAGCTCTGGTTGCTGACCTTAAGATACTTCTGCAGCTTAGCAGGAACAAGGCATTGCACGATTCTATTGACAGTTCCTTTTGTATTTTACACATGTACACACCTCCAAACAAACAGGAGGAGATGCATTTGAAAACACGAAGTATTGCATTGTCAAACTATCTCTCTTCTGCGCTACTGTGATTGGGGAAAATGCATTTAAATTACTGCTCATTCTGCTTGAACAGATTTTCTGACTGGGGAAAGGCCCAACTTTGATTCTTGCTTGTGCTCTGTGTGGCTTTCTAATTGCATACTCATTAACAAGACTAATACCCAATAGGGCCTTTTTTTCCCAGAAACACATCCTTTAAAAAAAGCAGTTCAAGTTATGCTTGCAGCAGGGACATATTTTCATTATATCTACGTGAAATACTCCTTCTCTACCTGACTAATTTCTATACCTACAGTATGGTCCATTATTGTGTGTTTCTGGTGAAATTCAACTCAAGTACCTTTCTTTTTTGACTTTTTTTCCTTCCTCTAATAATTATTCATACACCTCAAGTAGTTTAAAAGCATTGTTGGATATAAATACATACACGTGAAATCATTATGCTTTATACATCTTCAGACTAAAGGATGCCTTAGTTCTTAAAGCAGTAGGAACATTTTCTTGTCAAATGAAACACGGAACAAAGACTAAATAAATAAACTGATTTATTCACTTTATCCACAAAGTGAAAAATAAAAAAGTATTTTTTTCTAACTTTTTGCATAATAAAATACACATTTTAAATTAGATTAGTTTACTAGGTATACAAGGTTAATATGTTATAACACAACTGCAAGCAGCAAATCATTGTAAGATAATGTTTACTTGTAGATTTTCTAATATTTTACTTTCTCAGATGGGTACAGAATTGTCCTCATAACCTGGGTGATATTGCAAGATTTTTAAAAATCTGATTGTAATAAAGAAATTGAAAACCTTTAATTTCTGTTTTTCAATGAATAAAATAGAAGAGGTCATACAGAAAGATTAGCCATTTCTACAGTAATTTCAGCTCCTTGCTTCTTCAAATCCAATTTTGCAAACTAATTATTATCCCACTAGTCACTGATTGTCCTGTGACCTTGTTAGCATGTATGTTTTTGGAAATCTTTGTCCTTCTTGGCCTAGAGATAAGAAAAATAAGATATTGAGGGGACTGGACCTCTGGTGAGCTAGAGTTCTGTGTATTATCAGCTTGAATGATAATTGGGAAAGCATAATCTTGGAGCACACTCAGAGGTTTAATTGCACTCCTCACGGCATGGCTAGGTTTTCTTTCCACCATATCACTTAGCTCTACTTTTATGTTTGTTAGGCCTTTTACCTTTCAGAAAAGCAAAAATTACTCTCAAGAACCTTTCTTTTTCCTTTACTTAGGTTTGTCTCTTTAATCACTTTCAGCCCTCTGGTTATCCTCTACTGGACCATGTCAGAAGATTCCCAGAGGCCTTTAGGAGGGCCTTGCCTACTAAACAAAGGCAGTTTAATGTGATATTACAATAAAAACAAGTTAAGAAATGGCTTGTAAGTTGCTTTTCTGGACTTTCAGGTTAAAAAAAAAATTCCTTTATTGTAAAATGTTTTGGGATATATATTTAGGACATGTTGGAAACTAGAGTCTGGGACCTCTGGAAAAAAAAATGCTAGAGAAAACATAATATATTTCAAAGACTGTCAACCAATCCCACCTGCAGAACAACAGAAAAAATACCTAATGAACTATGATTTTGAAGAGTCTGCTGTTCACAGGCTTACACTCTATAAGCCTATAGAGAGCAAAGTCTGTGACACTTCTGCTGAGAATAAAAATACCTGTCAGCTACACTGAAGATCTCACTGTAGCTCTGAGCTACAGTGGAGATTTTTGTTTATGCCAAGCAAACATAAATTTTATTTTATCAATGACTACTTTCCAGAGAACACAAAACATATGGGTAGGTACTCAATATAAATATTGTAACCATTATCTTTGTCTGGGGTGGAAAGAAAGAGACTGCCCCAGCCTACTGAGACATTATCTTTGTCATTCAAGCAAAATTAATAAGTTGCTTTTTAATTTTTTCATCTACAGTCTGCCACTTCAAATACAGGAAACACAAAGGCCTGCAGAGATAGGACAAGGGGGCAATGACTTAAAACAGAAAGAGTACTGATTTAGAATAGGTATTAGGAAGAAATTCTTTGTTGCGAGGGTGGTGAGGCTCTAGATCAGGTTGCCCAGAGGACCCGTGCATGCTTATCTCTAGACAGCCCAGGCTGGATGGGCCTTTGAGCAGCCTGGTCAGTAGAAGATGTCCCTGCCCATGGCAGATGGGTTGGAACTAGATGGTAAGATCACTTCCAACACAAACCATTCCATGATTCTATGATTCTGTGAAATACTGTGCTTCTAAATTGGCTGGTGATTGCTAAATTGGATGAGAATTACAAATATGAATCTAGTTAAATCCTGCTTAGACATTAAAATTGATTTAATTAATAAAATCCATTATGAAAACAATTTAGCTGTAGTCCAAATGCAGACATCTTGCAGCTCTTGATGTTTGATTAAAGTCCACTAAGACAGGCTTCTTATCTCACTAGTAGTAATATTGAATAACTTCTCTCAGAGAAGCTGCTCTGATGTAAAATCAACTAAAAACATGCCAGACCAGGACAGTTCATCTGGAAATGATAATTGCCAAGGGAACAGTGCAAGAAATTTTCAAAACTTCATTTGTTAAACTGTAGTTTAGAATGTTTTCTAGCCCTTTGGCTTTTTTGTTTTTACTCTAGCTTACACAGTGAAAGGACAACATTGCAAAAGACACTCTAGAAAACTGGGAGAAATTCAATACTCATTAAAGTTCACAACATGTTTACCAATACTGTGATCTGTTGGAAATTCTGAAACTATCACCCTGCTCTCTTAATTTTATGCCTGTCAGCTATCTGATAGATCATGATTAGAGCAGGTTTCATTTATATCTATATTTATTAGGTTCAAAACTAAGCAGGTATAGTAAGGTTATACTAAGTCACATACTTATTTAAGAAGAAATGAAGAGCCCCAGTTAATACCCTAAGTTAATTCAAAGAATAAAACCAAAAAGAAAATCTTCCCAACAATTTTTTGTCCTTTTTATGTTTGTACTTTATTTTTTTGGCAAAAGGTGGCCAACAGATGTAAAATGTATTGCTATTTTGGAGATAGCTGGAGAATTTGGCCTTAGTTATGCTTGTGGAACCCAGTTATCAGATGAGCCAAATTATCAGATGAACAAATTTATCCACAAATATTTCACATGACATTTGGAATGCTTAACTATCAGTTAAACTCAAATTCTTTAATAATTAACTTGACTCTTGTAACAACCTTAGGGCACAATAACCATGCATGTCTCCTGTCTAGAATCAATTTGTCACTGATACAAATCACTGCATTGAAGTTAAGAAATAATGATAACCTACATGGCACAGTTGCTTTGCTCTGAAAATTCCTTTTTGCTCTGAAACAGGGATTCTCATTGCAGATATATTTATGAGAGGTCAGTCACATACCTTCTCAGGCATATAACCATTTCCCTTTAAAAAAAATCTTCTGATAAACTGCTAAATCTTCTGGGATGTGTTTGGTTTTAGTTAGTTTGGGGTTCTGTCCCCCCCTCCCACCCACCACGGGGTTTTTGTTAGGTTTGGCTTTTTTCCTCTTTCTATCCTTTTGATACTAACTTTATTAATTTTTTAATGAACAGTGTAAAAATATAAAAGATATAAAAATAAATAGATTTTAAAAGCAGCATGCAGGTGGCTGAGCATACCTTTTGTAGTGCATCTTGAGATAAGCTCTCAGTTCAAACTTCAGACTTGCTATACAAGGTAATGATTCAAACTTGTGCAGCTGATGAGAAAAAAACTTGCTACATTTTTGAGGACTACTGACATTACTGTTACCACACAGTTCTGCAAACATTTCTGTTCTGAATTACAAATCAGAATTATAACAAACCCCCAGAAACCAAATGATGTAAAGTGTTTCTAAGCAGTGTTTCCATAAGTTTGGTATGTTTGCTGCAGTGACACTTAGCAATGAGGATGAACTTTGGATTTTCAACATCAGTCACTCCTTCAATGACAGTCGCTATGGATCTTCCAGGAAATGTACTGCTGATGCACAGAAGCATAAATGGGTTCTTGTTAAGATCAAAGAAGGGAAAGCCTTTTAAGTTATCCCTGGGTTGATAAGCTCCGACTCTTATCTCCACTCTGAGCAAAGCATTAATTTTAAATAGTAGCAGAGGGGCTCTGATGGTTTCCTGGCCTGTTCTATTTTAGAGGTCTAGGGATTTTTTCTTCTTCATTTTGGAACTTTGCCAGTTATTTTCCAGTGAGGATGAGGAATTTTGAGAGCGGTGAGGGTCATGATCCTATCAAAAGGAAGGTGAGTAGGGCATGAAGGTTGCCTCTGCATATGTCATTCACTGTAGTGTGCTACAAACTTTGTAAGCATCTACATTTTCTGTGGATTCACTAGATTGTCATTACCTACAAACACTATCTACAAAACAGGAAAATCCATCACATCCTCCTTCGTACTTTTGGAAAGAAATGGCTTGAGTCTTGGGAGAAGTTAATGTCTGATCTCCCATGCAGGGTTTGCTTTTCAGCTTTTTCCTCTTGTCTCAATTCTCTTACACCCAGGTCTTTCAAAACATGTGATCTAAACACAAAAACAAAAAGTAAGAGTTTTTAAAGTTTCCAATATTAAGCATTTTTACTACATTAGAACCTGCTAATGAAGGGCAGATTAATTTGGGCTAACCAGGTAGGAATACACAAACTGCAAAAATACAGAATATCCTATTCCAACTTTTCCAAAGATTGCATTATTCTTGTTTCTAGCAACTACACTGAGGGGTCAGTGTCAGAGTCATCCAGAATATAATCCCCTTTTTATGTATTATTCAACTCTGTATCTTTTGAGGCTAATTCTAATTTTGAATTATTTTTAGAGTATTTCTTTGGTAAACATTCCCTCCTATGTTAGGTATAAAAAGAAGGAAGTATAATAAAAATACAATAAAAAAAGAAAAAGTAAAATAAACTTTCTGCCTTCTTTAATACTTGCTTCAGAAAAAAAATACTTCTGTGCATGAATACATGTAAGAGTTTGTTTTGAATAAAATTGATAACATGATGAGTGCAACAAAAGGGAAAATTTAATCCAATGACTGATCAGCTCAAAGACGATAATTTCCGATATCTTTGTTTTTCTGTAAGAGGATGAGCTTGAGAAAGGCTTGCAAATGGTACCTATTTCAGAGAATGTATTGCTGCCACCTCAGTGCCATGAATTTAGATCCCAGTAGCTTGTTCAGAATAATCTTCTCCTTCCTGGAAGACCATCTGAGAAAGGAAAATATAAAAATAAATTGTCAGTAAAGAAAAGCCAATAATGATACATTAGAATGGCACAAAACATTTTATTGAGTGATTAGAAGATTAAAGCAAACTTGTGCTGGGAAGTTTCTACTTAAAATCCTGAAAAGCAACCCAGGAGTTTGTTCAAGGCTTGAGCTCTAAACAGAGCATTAGTTTTAACCCTTATGCAATCAGTTTCTTCTGGAGACTTGGATGATCTTATCTAGATCTGTGAGGAGTGAATCTCTGTAAGGGTGATTCTAGAGCCAGGACTCTAAAAGAGAGCAAAAACTGGTTTCTCTCTGGGGCTGTGTTTTGGATCAGTGGTTATAGGAAAACATTTTGCCCAGCAGAGCCTTCCAGATGTGTAACTCCTTGAATATGTATGCCTAAAAAATAGCAACAAAAGACCATCCAATACAAAACTACTGATGCACAGCCACAACTGGCAGTACCTCCTGGACAGCTATGAAACATATTCTAGCATTTACACTTTTTTAAACCCTCTGCGTAATATTCCACATTGTCAGTATAACCTACAAAATTTAATTGTCAGTACAGTCTACACAACAAACCAGGCTGGTCAGAGCAGTCTCAGTGTCTATAATTTGTTAGGAATATATAATTTACAGATACATATTTTCAAAACATAAGATAAATAAATGAAAATAGTTTTTTGAAATTACTGCAGAATGAGGTTTAAGCTTTATAAAAATAATAGTATATTCCACTGCTCAGGGAATAAACTTGTCCAGATTAAATCCTAAAGTATTTGAGAACATTACTGAAAGGTGAAAACTTGTGTTAACTTTGGCTTCTGCTATCATTTGTGTTGAAATGGAAACACAGAAACTTGCTGGAGCATATGCTAATGTGAACCCCTGCTCCCACAGTTAAAACACTGATTGTGTTCTTTAGAAAAGATAATAAAAGGCAGACTAAGCTTATTTAATTAAAGCCTACGAGTTTGTATACTCTCATATAGAGTCTGGTGTTAGTTTCATTAGTTGCCTTTAACCCAAAGAATCAGTAAGGAAGAGCCAGTTGAAATGAAAGTTTCTAATATTCTCACAGAAAGACTTTGTGCAATGCATTGAGGGAGTTAAGAATACAGGCTAAGTAGATTAAGTATTCAATGAAAAATACTCTGATAACATGCACCTTTGATCTGCAGCAGTGCCAATGGTGGCAGCTCCAACCAGGGCAGGCTCCAGTAGGAAATTAGAGCTCTCACAGGAGTGTGAGAGCTTAGAAACTGCTATCTCACATGGTTTTTATGAATGGATTGAAGCAGCTCCTTGACTATACCTTGAATTACTCTAGTGATTTGAAGGTCTATGTTATGAAGAATTAATTAAAGCCGGAATCATAGAATCACGGGACAAAAAGGCAAGCGGGCAAGGGACATTCAAATGTTTTTCATAGGGAATGATTGGACAAGCGTGCAAACAAACCTGTGCCCAAAGTGTGTTGCACTGATCACATTTTTGTTTAGAACTAGCATTATGAATGGCCAAGTGCTCTGTGAGGTTGCCTAAAGTGAAGAAATTTTGAGAATTAAATTTTTCTACTTTGGCTAAGACAGCTGAACAACATCTCATTGATTAGAGTGATTTTTTTTTTTTTTAGGCTCTTAGAAGCTACTAAGCTTAATATTTTTGCAAAGGTCTGTTTGAAACCGACCCAAGAACAACCTTTTAATGGGTTACAATCCAGTGTTGTCTTTTCTTTATGGTAGTTTTGCTCATTCCTTCTGTGACATGAATTTTGGATCTGTGTGTAAAAGCAAATGCAAATAAATTGGTGCAATACACAAAGCTAAGATTTACTTTCCCAATCTGCCCTTTTTTGCTCACTCACTCCTTCACTTTTTCACTGTCTCACCTCTTCCTTCTTCAGGGCTGCCTTGTTAAAGTGGCCTTTTGTTACTCAGTAAACTTGAGACAAAATAAGAAATGGCATCAAAAGGATTGCTAATGACATGCATGCTAATAATGGTGAGCTTTTTCAGGCACTTCACAAACAGCAGTTGGTTAAGTCCTGATTGATAATGGCTTAAAGGCAAATATAACAACTTACTGGAGAAAAACAAAATCCCAAACCTACAGAAACATTCATTTTGAAGCTAAGTATACTTGTATTTTTTGTTAATCCTCTTGCCAAAGGCAGTAAGTCTGAACATCAACAGACAGGTATGTCAAACACAGAAACTGTATTCCAGTCTGAGTAATTTAACATTTCAATAATTCCCAAGAGAATATTTAATTTCTTTTTATCTTACAGTTCTTGATTTATGTTCTGGTGTTCAATGTGGTTTGCACAATCTTTATCTTTGTAAAGTGCAGGGATGGATAACAGCAGTAGAAGCACCCAAAATTGACAGGGCACTGCCACAGCCCCTTTCTTCCCTCTCCTCCATGAGGTACATCAGGCAAAAAGGTAAGAAAATCATTGCCAAAAAATAATCCTGCATTCATTCCCTCACGGTATTTTTAGTATTTTCCAGCCAGACTGCGCAGACATAAATAGTTAATTGAAATGCAGGGCAGCACAGAATTAAACAGTAGCTGTTTGGTAGAAGAGAGGACCACAGCAGAAGCCACCCAAGAATGACTGCCCAGGGATACAGGTGTTGCCTATCAGGACAGTCTTTGTGCTCTACTCTGAAAAATGACCGCGGAAAACAGATAATAAAAGCTGGAAAATAATTTCTTAGTAGAATTGTGGACTTTGTCTTCTCACACTGTCTTTTTAAATTTTTTTTTTTTTTATATTTCTTTAACAGTGCTCTGAATTCACCTAAGTTTAAGGAAACTCACATTTGGCCCTATTTGCAATTAGAATTTTCAGGTTTACAATGAAGTTAATGTAGTTAGAACATTCTACAGTACAACAGATGACCTATGTGTCGAGCAGTTATTCTTTTCCTGACTTTTTTTTTTTTATCCTCCAACCATTTTATGCTGAGTCTTTGTTATTGCTTTGCAATTTCTGATTATTGTATTATGCTGCAGGGGAAAAAAAAAAAAATCAATTAGTCACTCAACAATAAAGAATACGTTTTTGCTGAAAATGATATTTCTTTTGGTATTTTTCTCATATTTTTAGCATGCAGTTTTTTGTGTCCAGAGGTATATAGAACAGAGTTCCTGAATTCAAATGTGATTCCTCCTTTCAATCGGTAGAATTTTGCGTATCTGATTATATTTATACCAAAACCATGAGTGAATCTGAGGTATATTTTCTCATCATGCAAACAAGAAAAAAGTGCTGTAAGTTGTATTTGTGCTCACTGATTCTTGATTTAACCTTTGGTCAGCTGAAGGCACCATGGGGTTGCTTCATGTTAGGGTTGGGTCCAGCATCTTCCACTGGGGCACTTGCCAGCTGTGAATGGCCCATACAGTGAATTTTGCTTTCCTGAGGGGCACAGTTGCCTCTTCATCTGCTCATGGGACTGCAGAGGATATACTGAAGAACTGGAGTTGATTCTGTCCAACAGTTGCAGCACATTCTTCACCATTGCTTGAAATTACTGCTAGTAGTTTCTGTTAGGGCCTGACATGAAAAGGTCATTTGAAAACTGCTTCACCTTTCTTCAGATCATACCTTCTTTTAAGCTGAACTTTATTTACTTCTGTGGGAACTAGAAAGACAGGAAAGATAGGAACTGGCACTAGACTCAATAACTTACAAAGAATTTGAGGGAACTCAAAATCTAACATTAATTTACAAAAATAAATTCAAATTGTAATGATGGCTACTTTCTTATAGATTTATTTTTAGGGTGGCACTGTCGAGCAACATCACCCATTGCCTAGGAATGAATTCTTACTATTATCTCATAAGGGAGCTATGTTTCTCCACCTTTTTTTCCTTATAAGTCAATTATTTAATGGGGAAGAGTTTCAAGCCCACAGGAAAAGTGTTTATGAATCTGCTAAATAGACATGATTTTTTTTTTTTTTTATTGCTATCATTGACTGACATCCTTGGCCATTCCTAAGTGTTTTCTCTCCTCCCTGCTTTCAAGCTTCCTAGGGGGAACAAGAGGAGTATCCCAGCAGAGCTGTTCAAAAAAATCCAACCTGCATTGTTAGATTTCTGTCATGTGCTTTGAGAAACAGTATGTTACATTTTGCCTAGGATGAACAAGAAGTTTTGCAAGGCATCACTCTTGAGTGCTTGCTGCCTACTCCTGATGTGAGGGGGCAGTTTCTGCACTGGGATGCTTCCCAGGATCTGGACACTGTTTTGGGTTTGATAGCAGTCAGAGAGGGCATTAGCTGTGTGCAGTCTCTGGAGTGAATACTGGCCTCCATTAAAGTGGGAACCTAAATGTGGAGGGTTTTTTTGTTGCAGATTTCTCCTTTCTGATAGAAAACCTCCAAATTCTGGCACATAGGTAAAGGGGTAACACTTGTACACGGAGCGATGAAAGACAAATCTGTTTAGTGAGTCTCAACTTGTAGAACTGGACATGGAGAACTATCTATGCAAGCATAAATGATCACAACTGATTTCAGAGCTGACCTGGAAAACCTGCCAAATAAGTGTTCTTAAATGATAATACCAACATTTCTGTGCACTTTCTCACCTCCTGACAACAAGCCATGGCAATACCATACAAATTATTTCCTCTAGAAAGTCTCCCTAACGTTATGCTTTCTTTTTCCACATGGGATGTTTCTGAATTGGCAGAGACCATAAATACAGTCTCCTGGGGCTTGGCTTTATTCATGCTGATTTGCAAAAAATCCAGGATGCCACTCATAGAAAAATGGCTGGCCAATATAGTGTTTGATTGGTTTTTTTTTTTTAAATTTCTTATTCAGGACTTGAAATCAGCCAAAAATATTTATAGTCAGTGGGAGAGATTTCATGTATCAGCTTTCATTTCTGATGGATTTTGGGCTATTAATGCTTATTTCAGCTGGTTTACACTGAATGGTCAAGCTGAAGAATTTTCTGTTTCAAAGAGAACAGAAATACTGTGCTATTTTAAAATTGGCTCTGACTCCACATTTCAGAACAACCTCTTGCATACTAAATTTTAAACTATTGTATGGGTTCAAGACATTGATGGCATAATCTTGGTTATTATTAAGTGAATATTAAGATTTCCCCTTAATGAGGCTGAAGTCTTTTTAATTCATATGATACCTCCGGACCAATGTGAGTGGTATGGTGGCTGGAAAAGACAATGGGTGTGATATGTTAACTGCATTGTGAAAAAGTGAGGCTGTGACTTGGGCGATTGTCGGCACTACAGGATCAAGCACAAAGCCAAAGGAAGAGCCTCATGCAAGGGCAGTGTTTTGCATATGAGACCTTCTGATTCTGATTGTAAGCAGTAAAAGTCGAAGTGGTGACGCACCAGTAGGCCAAGTCAGTGGAGGTGAGGCATGACTGAACCAGTTCTTCTTAAGCTGTGACTTGTTACATTAAAGTATCATAACTCTTCAGATGATGGGTTGAAAACTATTACAAGCAAAATAAAGAGCTAAATTGTACATTATCCTTTATTTCCCCTATTTGCATCTATACTAACAAAAGGGAACAGATATATAAAAATATGAAACATATATGAAAATTTCCAAACCATTCTTAAGATGGTTGCTCATAGGATGGCCTTTGGTATTTTCTGAAAATCTTTGGATGTTCCTGGATACTTTAGAGAATGGAAGTGAGCCAAGAATTGAAAAGGCTGAGCAGGGCAGACTTCAAAAGTGATTTATGCTTTGATAGAAGTAACTCCTCCAGCAATTCTCTGCTAGAAAGAAAATGGTTGTAGAGTGAATTACCACCTAGTTTTGTTGTTTATTCTAATTTATTCTGCTGCTGGTTTTGCCCATTGAGATTTCTTGATCTAGTTGTGGAGTACAAATATTTCTGTATGCTGGAATCCAAAATTCAGTTTGCTTTCTTAGTCACAGAATTTCTTGAGATAAGCAGCACCATTTGTGACAGACCCCAGGAGACAATTCAGTAACATGACTTAAAATGACCTTTGTTCCTTCACACATCTTGTTTAGTCACTTAAAAAAAACATGATGTGGCGTTTCAGTATTTATAGCTTTCCCTTTTCCTTTGTGTCCCTGTGTATTAATTAAAGGTGCATTAACTCAAGGAGATTTTTTTCATATTGCTATAGCAATGTACTTCCTTGAACCAACTACAGCTAGTGAATAATAAGAACTTGAGAAACTTTTTTAGAGGTCTAACAGTTTCTGGATTTAATTGTCTATGACACTCAAGCTAAGTGGAAAAATCACCTAGAGAATATTGGGAAAATGACACACTATAGAAGGAGAAGCAAATCTCTGTTAAGGTAGATAAAATATGTTATCCTCTTCATCTGCTTTCTGAGTGACAAAAATCTTGTCCAACTTGCCAAAGTATTCTCTCAGTTACCGTAAGAGATCCTTCCCACTACTTCTCCCTACAAGCATCACTTGTGTTATATGTCAGGAGAGCATTGTTACAATGACAAAATTCAAATTTTGATTTGGCTTCAGTAGCTAAAATGATAATTTACTTTTACTTGAGGTGTTCTGGAGGAGAAAGGACAGATATTTTGAAGTAGGTTTTCAGGTTATGACAAATGTTTTTATACTATGATTCCTTTCTGGTTTCAATTGACAAAATACCTTTTGAGAAACAGCTTCTTCCTTTCCTTTGCCTCTTTTTCTTTTGAAAGATTTTTTTCTGCAATTATTATCTAATGGTTAGGCTATACTGTATGACGGAAAATCAGTTCAGGATCTGCTGTAATCAAATCAAAGTCTTTTAAATGCTATGTCACTGAGGAAAGGAGAGAATTTTTTGGAAGAGAGATATCCTCTTGTTAAATACCAAGCATTATGACCAAACCCTTTTAAAGTCTTGTAGTGGCTCCAGAAACCCAAAGGAGGTAATGTTAGACAGACTTGTATGGGGTTTTTGTGGGTTTTTTTTGTTTT
>VWZN01019040.1:134228-147594 GCA_013396955.1 Regulus satrapa
TTTTTTAATGAGAAAATAAATATCTCCTGAGAAAAAGCACCTACTATTTGATTTTTTTGTAGAAGCCCAAAAGGAAAATGACACACTGATGAATTACATGAATAGTCTTGATGGTCAGATTGTGCCATATTATTTAAATTCTAAAAACCAGCACAATGATAGAGACAAGAATATTCTTGTGGTCTGTATTTGAAAATAGGTACTCTATGATTCTATGATAAGCCACCCCATTTATATAAATAGGAATATCTTGAATGAAATGTGCCTCATCAATGCCAAATTAAATGCTATTATTTTCTAGCATCTGGGGCTGGGGGAATTACCTTTTTTTCTGTTTGCAAATAATTAATGTATAATTTTTCATTCTGCATGTTTTTCATTTCTAGACATCCATTGGGTAGCATGGGTAAGTCATTAATCAAATGTTTATTTTAATAGTTTTATACACATTATATATGATGCTTTTTCTCTTCCAGTCTTTGCTGCAACCTTGAAATAAAATAATATAAAATAAGCAAGAAAAATTAAAGTATGACTAAGTCAACATGTGAATTAGCCATAGCCTTTATCTGAACTGTAAAAAATGCAGTAACTATAATCTTTTGCTAGTAAAGGCATCTAGCACAACCTGAAGGGGAAAATATCTAAAAGAAATAATTTAAAGTGGTTATTGAATTACATTGAAATAAACCCATTAAAGTCCTTGGAACTTATCACTCTTCATGTGTGGAAATGTAGGGAAATATTTAGATGTATAAGGTGAATTATGCTAATTACAATACTAATTATATTGGATATTATATTATACTACTATATGCTATTACCAATGATACTAATTCCTCTTTCTTAATGGGTTCAGTTCCATTGGTGGACTTGCAAAGTTAAGCCCTCCTCTGTACTTTTTGATTTTTTAGTTGGTTTGTACAAGAGGAATTTTTCTCAAATGATAACTCTGCTACTAGATATTTTTTCCTTTCCCTGAATATGTGAAATGGAAGGACCAGAACTCAAGATTTTTGAAATTAGGCTGATATTAAAATAATTTCATCTTGAGAGAAAAGAGAAGTACAAGGAATGAAAATGGTGAAGACGGAAATGAGGGTTTATAAGAAGAAACTGAACACTTGCTAGCAATGTTGTGTTTTCCTATAGTGGGGAAGAGACCAGCTGACCAACTGGCTTAGAGCACTGCTATCCTGTGATTATCCTAGGCACTAGACATGCTTGTTGTACCATCCACTACCTAACAGTGCTCCATCTGTTAAACCCTCTTCTGGAATGTTTAGTGCAACTTCAAACAGAACTGGGCAGCTGCTTAACAGTTCCAAACCATCCTAAATTGCAATTTGAAGTGGATTGAGATCAACGGGATTGGTAACTGTAAGACTAGAAGAGTCATTGATAGAGCATCATTCTAAAAACTTGTTTCCCTGTTATTCAAGAAAAAAAACTAGCCAGGAAGGGTGAGAAATCCACAAAGAAAACCCCTGCAATGTACTTGAAGCCTTGATATTTCATCTGAATACTGTAAGAGACATGAACTCTTACTAAGACTGCAGGTCAGGTAGATCACTGTAGAGAGCTGCAGTAGCAGGCACAAGATAAGAGCACTTAGGGTCCTGAAGCTTCTGCTCACAGAAATAATAGGAAAGAGGCTCCTGCAACCTGTCCTCAGGTATTTGTGTTATCATTTGTTGCTGGATGTAAGATTATTTTGCAGTTGTCTTGTTAATGCCATGGCTGATGTTAGCGCTGTGAGAGCCAGAATTATTGCCTGAGGTATGCTTAGTCTCATATACTCTGTGACCTTTGCACACTGTGAGCTTCATCCTCAGCAATGCCAACCTTTTTCAGGGAATTTGCAATGTTTATATTTTTCATCATTTGAACATTTCCAGTGACTTAAGAGGAAGAGGGCAAAGAGCAGAGTGAGTGAGGCTGTTGCTTGGACACAAATGCCTGTTTTCTGGACACTGATAAGTCTTCTAAGGACAGATTTGCTTACTGCAGAAGAGTAAACCCGACGATTTTCACATTTTTTAATTTATTAGGAAAAAAAAAAAAACAACAAAAAAATCCCCCAAACAAAACAAAAAAAGCCAATAAATACTTCAGTTAAGCTTTTCCAGACTTATGAAAAGGCTAAGTTTGAGAGACACCAGGTGAGTAATATTGCCATTTCTTTATATAACCAGTTCAGGTAAGTCAAGAAAAAAACCCAAAACCACTTTTGAACTTAACTGAAAAATAATACTGAGAACACCTCTTACCAACTCTTTTGTGTTCCAGATAACAAAGCAAGAGGAAAACGAGGAAACCAAATTTGAGCAAGTTTGACCACACCACCAGTATTGTGCCTTATGTGTGTTAAGGATTTTTCCACTCACATCTTCAAAGGTTGGAAATCTATTTGTGACTATGATGTCTAAAAAAGGTCTCTCTTATTTGGGCGTCTACATGCAAGGGAGCAATCTATTTTCCCCTTGTAGTCAATGGAGATCTTGCATTCCAGACAGTTGTCCTGACAGAGGTGCTGTGTACTTTTTGAGTTTTTGAGTTATCCTAGCATTTCCAAGACATTCACATAGATATTTTGTGAGAACTATGGAAGACCAGAGCCCCTCTGCAAAGCTGACTGAAGGCTGGGAGAGGAAACTTGGGTCTTCTGAAATGGCACTTTGTGTCTTTGTCTAAACAACTAACCTCAGTTTTAGTTGTGAGCTTTAGAGAAACATTAATTACTTGCTAAACTCCATTAACTCTATTCATACATTCAATCCTGGAGTGTGTATTTTGAGTATTACAATGTAATTCAAAGAGTACTACACACCCACATTTAGGCATCTGAATTGAGCCCTATATCTTTATGAATTGTAATGGGAGTTAGAACATGAACATGAATTTCAGTGTCCTATTCTTGAAAAAAATGCCATCTGAAGTGCCCAGCCATTTCCATTTGCCAAGCTTTAACCATTAGGAACCAGAGGTTTTTCTATAAAAGAAGGAAAATGTGCAAAAGCCCTGATTCAGTACTCTCAGTTTTCCATGAAAAATATCAGGCAAGTAAAATCCTAAACTAAAAGATTGGCACTAGCTGTAGACTACTTTGGTCAGCCTTTTAAAGTTATATTGCTGGACTGGTTGCGACCTCTTGTTAGTAAGTTCTAGTACTAGAAAATAACCTCCGTATATCCTGTGTACACACCATAACTGTACTCTACAGACTTTACTGAGATGTGGGTAAATATCCCACCCCAGAATAATATTAGGAAAGGGAATTTCTATAGATTTGTTTGGCAGTAGCTACTTTGCCTGTTTGTCAAAGTGTTTGGCAGTACCTCACAGAACAGATATGGAATTTTGGGTTTATGGTTCACCCTTTTTCTTCAGCCATTATCAATGCTTTCCAAGCTACTTAATCAATCTCTTATATTTTTCTGCCATTCTTCTCTGAGACTTTGTGTTTCTCCATATTTTTTCTTCACTGAAATGTGTGGTGGTAAACTGGAAATGGAAAAAAATTAAGAAATTAGGAAGTCTGATTCTCCTCTCATTGCCAAGTTGCCCTGACATTCTGGTGATTATGGGAATCCATTACTTAGGCATCTGGTTTTGTCTCCATCTTGAACTTGAAATAGCAAAATATAGGTGTTTCCCTTGTTCCCATCCACAGGATGTTTGTTTAATTCTAACTTCAACACTGAGCAAGTCAGATATTTGTGGTACTTGTGTTTTCAAAGGCCCCCAAATTATATGGTACTACTTCTTGCTATCTCTACATGAAAGTTAGCAGTTTTGCCTGCTGAAGTGCATTTTGGGGAGACATGATATTTCTTAATATGGAGGTAGCAAGCCACCACATACACAACTGTGTGTCAAAGAGCTGTATGAGTCTAAAAAGGAAGAGCACAACATAAAATTTTTGGCTGTACTGATTATTTTACTCTTCAGTGTATTTCTTCACTACCTCTTAATATTTCAAAAGATCTAGCAACTTTGCCTGTGACCTTATCTGGAATTTGATCCTTCATCATAGACATTCTTAGCCAACAGCTCATCAGCTTGAGGGACTGAGCTTGATGAAAAGACTGCTTTAAATTCTTTTTTTTTTGAAAGCATTAAGATCCAAGTAATTTTTTTTCATTTTGCTCTAGTGCTGAAGCAATCTGCTGAAAGTTATATGTACAAAATGTCCTGGGATAATGGGTGCCTTGCTAGATCAGGTGACATTTTTATGAGTGGTACTGGAGTAGTCTCCAGTACCAACAAAGGAAGTGCTCCAGTACTAACAAAGGAAGTGTGTCATTAGTGTTGTGAATGTTCCACTACTTGAACAGAAAGGGTCACTACGCTGTTCCCCAAAGCTGTAGGATGTCTATAATATTTTTAGGGTTTTTTTACTGTTCCAGTATCCAGCTGGAAGAGAGAAAGGAGACAGGGTTCCAGGTTTGCTCCTTCTTTCTTATTCACTGCTGGAGTAAATATAATGACAAAATATTTGGCATACACGACTGAAAGAAATCTAAAATACTTCTTGCTAAAGAGACTGTGTTCTGCAAAGGTTATAGCTGTTTCAGAAACCTCTCAACTTTTGTAATTCAAGTTTGAGGATAATGGAGGTATACAATGTAGCCATCTGTAATATAACCTATATAATACAGGAGGTAAAAAGCAATGTGGCTCTTGTTAGCCTAGGATATTATATACTTTATGATAGGAAATAGAAAAAACTTTACATACAAGAGTAGCTCAGATGCCTCACACAAGGCTGTAATAGTTTACTGTCATCAAGTAGTATTGCCTGTATTACTTTATGTAAACAGACATATATTACCCTAGTTACTTCTGTAGGTAGGCAATTCTAACAATGGGGATTCTGTTAGGATTTGAATCATTTTTGAGAATTAAAAGAAAAATGTTAGGAGGACACATAATTCCACACTCTCTTCAGTTTGTCTTTATCTTCACTACACAGTGGCCATCTGAGACTGCTGTATTCCAAGAAAGCAATTGTGTGTTTACACAGAGGCTTTCTTATATGTTAACATTTAATTTCCTTCCCCTCCACCAAGCCCCAGGCAAGGCTCTCCTCTTCTTTTTTTGCCATGATAGTGTACACCATAATGAAGTACAGCTATTTGTTGTACACAATATAGTAATCAGAAGTAAATGACACCCTTTAAAATTACCATCCTTAATCACAATACCTAAAACAACATGATAATTGCTGTCATGGGAACATGGGAAAAAATAGACTAGTCATTAAACAAATACTATAATCATTAATAACAAGTGGCATGTGAAATAACAGTTTTCTACTAATCACTAACCTAGAGCTGTAGTGCAAACTAAAGATTCTCTTTCACAGAGTAAACTTTATGCTTACAGCTAAAAAGGCATAAATTTGCAAAAATATTTTGCCTGTTATCACATTTCATGCTGTGTTTTGTACAACTGTACATTTCTTCTTATATGTATGGGTTTTTATATGCAGCAGTTATACAACTGCATTTAAATGTCTCATTTGCCCTTTTGACCTCAAGTAAGCTTATCAAGCACAAATTTTGAGGAAAAAACATACATTCAGATGTTGGTCACTTGCATTGTCAAACCTTCCAATTTTAAAAAAGAAAACTCACATAGGGAAACAATATTATACTGGAAACAAAAGGTGCTAGGGCCACCTTTTTTATATTGCTCATTGTTTAGTCTAAGAGGGGGAGAGCACTGGACAGAGAAAAAAAGGAAAAAAAAAAGCTATACCAGCAAATTTGACATGAGCTTAAAAGGGCTTCCTTTGATGGATAAGGCCAAGCTACAAAGAAACCTGGGAGCATTCGTGTAGTTTTTTTTCCCATGGTACATGATAGAAATACCCTACAGTAGTATCACAGAGCTGAATATCTGAAGTCTTGTTATCAGTGCAGGTAGGGAATGAGGCAGAGCTGGGCAGCTGTGTGTATCTTCTAGCTGTCAACAGATGTTGTTTGGAGTCTTAAATCCCACAATTACCAGAAAATGATCTTTCCTTCCATTGGTAGTGAGGAAACTTTTTCTGTCAGTCTAGCTGGAAACATTTTCTGAAGTAAGGAAAGCTGGTTCTTCATTCATATTGTGCACAAGCATACATAGCATTCATGAGGACCACTACTGTGATTTAAATTCTGTAGCTTTTAATTCTACATAGGCTATGAGTTTAAGCATAACTTTGTGCCTCAAAAAAATAGAAAATGGCTTTGAAATCTTTCCTTTGTGCTTGTTTTGAGAAAGAAGGTTTACACCAGAAAAGTAGTCAGCAAAAGTCTGGTTTATACGTTGTCAGTGTATAGTTTGAGGAAAGGTAATAGAGCCACTGAAGTGCAGTTAAGCTGGGAAATTAGTCTTTTTATTTTTGGGAGCCTAACACTGGTGTTTTTAAAGACCCAAGGCTGAAGCCTCCTCAACACAAACTGTTCAAAGTGAGCTTGTGTAGGACTGTGGGAAAAAGGGTCAGAGGGTCAGAAGTTTTGTCATTCAGCTTACTATTTGCAGATGGGTTATTATCTTCAAATATACAAAGGAGCAAAATGCACTTTTATTTCCATCCAAGGGAGGCAAGAAAGTGGGGAAGAGTTTTGACCCCTTTTTTGTCTCTCTACATATATTTGTATTTTTCTGATGAGACTTGCTTCATTGGAAAACAATCCAGTTGCAAACCAAACAAATATTTTCCTTCTTGTGTTTGCTCCAGCACATGTGGGCTGACAAGGTGGGTCTCCCACAGCAGGGTGGGAGGCTGAGATGTCTCTGCCCAGCAGGACCAGTGCCTCTGCAGATTCCTGACAAGCTCTTAACCTGATTGAGAGAAAGATGAAGGAGGCAGTGATGACTTTTTTTGTGTGTTTCTCTGTTTTTTTTCCCAGAAGGTGATGCTTGCTAGCCAAAACTATTCCAAGGAGAGCTGAGTCAATTAATTTCTCCAAAATAATTTGAAGATAGATACCATTAGCTTTTAGGGAACTTATCCAGGTGGGCAGGCATGAGCAGGGAATGACCAAGGGAAGGTTTATGACTCATGTGAATATTTCTGTTATTTTCACAACTTAGTTATGACCCTGAGTGGAATGAAACGGTGATGGAGGGTCACTTCTAAAGTGAAAATGCCTTCCACCCATTCTTCCTCATTAATTGATTTCATCAGGAGAAATACATTTTTGCTCAAGTATGCCAAAAATTAACTCCTGGGTTTCTTTCTATTTGTCTCAGTTAAAAACAAACAAAGAAAAAAAACACTCAAAAGACAGGTTAAAAAACCCCATACAAAATACTTATTAACATGTTATGCAAAGGACTTGTTAACTTATATGTGTCCAACTAGTCTTTCATGAACTATAAACAAGTCCTCATTTGCTCGCAGTTATTCCTATTTCTCCTTTTTAGTGGTGATTTCCAAGTTACAGCCAGCCAGATAGGTACCTCTAATCTTTATAGAAATGGCTTTTAAAATATTCAAAATGAGTAATTTATTTTTAATAATCTGTAGCTCTAAAACAGTTTAGGCAATGTGCTTTAAACTCTGCAGAAAAAATTCCCCTTGGTCCCCAAGGAAAACTTGCATTTTTCAGGCTAAGCCAATTTTGATAACGAAGATGTTTATTAAAAAGAGAACTACAGAGAAGCAGACAGAGCAGGGCAACTAGTGTTAAAAGCAGTGACTGAAAATGTCCCTGGGGACATTTTAAAACAGAATACATTGAGGCTGATTTTAATTGATTTGAAACCTCTCTGATCATTTTTACGTAGGAAAGATTGCTATGAAACATTCTGAAACGAGAATTTCCTTCATCATTTACACAAATGGGAATTAAGCACACTGTGTTCATATATAGGTGAAATACTCAAAATGAAAGCTGTTTGAGAACTAACAGAAACTATTGTCGGGTTCATCTGCCTTACAGAAACTCTTGTTACAAAATAAGTTACATCCCACAATATCTTTGACGAGGATTTTGCAAAAACAATTTTTGAAGGCTCAATAAGATGCAAGTAATCTCACACAGGAAAGGCATTTATTGATCATTGAGCCCCTGAGTAGAGACCTATTTAGATTGTCTCCAAAAGATGTGCCAATCCTTCCTTCCTTCTGTTTTATGGTTTATGTTTCTTACATAACACTTATCCACTGAGAAAAAAAATCACTGGACTTTATCCTTGATACCTCTACTTCGTTTCAATGAAGTGCAAACACTGCCATATATGCTTATGCTTGGTGAGCCAGATCAATCTGCATTATTGTTATTGTTATTGTTATTGTTATTGTTATTGTTATTGTTATTGTTATTGTTATTGTTATTGTTATTGTTATTGTTATTGTTATTGTTATTGTTATCATCATTATTATTATCATTATTATTATTAATTTTATCCAATGTTTTTCACCAGTGTTTCAGTGCTTGAACACTATTCTGCTCTCTCTTAGCTGCATGGTTGCAGACCTTTGGCCTCATCATGGTTCCAGGAGCAGAGGTGCTCTCTGGCTGGGGACTGGTACACAGAACTGCTCTGTTCCTGCCTTTGCAGAAGGATTGTATTTATTGATGCTGAAAATGTCTTTCTCTAACTGCAGCCTAAGACTTTTTCAATATTCTCATCATTAATTAGGTAATCTCAGTTGATTGTGAGATGAGAGGTCAAATTTAATTTGATGTACTTAATTTGGTACATTACTGATTCTATATAATTTTTCCTGCTGCTACAACTTCATATTAAAGGATCAAGTTTGATACTGCTTGTAATTTATTCAGGTCTCAGAAGATGTTGCTAAATTCTCATCCTTCTGTAGGAGATGAATTTAATTCCATGCAGCCACTTGTGGTAAGCTTCCCTTTTTCCTTTAGTCTGGAATACATTTCCAAAACAAAGACCCTTCAATTCCTCTCATTTTGGAATATAAGCACTGTTTCTTCAGTCAGGCTGAGAAAATCCTTAGTATCTGTAGCACAGTAAAGCTGAACTCAGGGAAGCTGTGTCCTTTTTTCCTTCACAGTAGACTTTTGTGCTGGAAGAAATGGCCAAGATCACCCAGCTTCAGCACAGAGCTGACAGAATAAGATTACAAAGGCAGCTCTCTTACCATTTCAAACAATTCAGACTGTAAGTGCAAGAGTTCTGTAGCACATATCAGATTTTTTTTTTATTTTATTTTTTAAATTTCTATTCCTCTCCCACATTGATTTCACTGTCTAGCAGTTTTGGTGCATACATCCTGTACACTATGAATAGAAATGCTGTGTTGTGAGATTCTATTTGCTTGAAGTTGTAAGAAGTAAATCATGCTAATTTCTTATACAGAGAATAAAGCAAGGCTTGGGATATTTAGATAAATTTGAAGCAAAGAAGTTACAGTATCGTACCACCTGTTTGGCTTTTCAAAATCTTTTCATTTCAACATTCACAGAGATAGTAATGGATACTATTCATCAACTGAATAAAGAATTAAATTCCAGCAGTGCAAAACATATTTACGTAAGCATTATAAAAAATAAGCTTTTTTATTTTATTTTACTGTTGAGATGACAGAAATAATAGATGTGAAAAACAAGTGGGAAGTGACTCAGAAAATCTCCATGTAGATTTTATTTATGAAGATGTTAATATTTTCACTAAATAGATGGAAGAAACTCAGTAAAAATTCCAAACATTATTAAAATGCTCAGCAATTTCAAGACAAAGCACTTTTCTTTAGGAGAAAAGGAACTTTCTGTTAAAGCCTTGAGTCAGAAGATTGGTAGTCTGAAATTTAGAATGCAAAATAATTGTCTCAAATTTTTTTTTCTCTTGAAGACAGAATTTCACTTTCAGAAGAATTTGATGCATCCTAAAAAATAATTTAAAATTACTTCCAGTTTTTTATAGTTTATGGCTCTTTTTTTTCTGATGAGAGCAAATGTGGGATTGTATTCCCCTAACTGCTACATCTCTCCAATGTGTTTAAACAATTATTTTCAATGTCATTGTTTATAGATGCATAAATTTCTAATCTTAAAATAAAAGTTTGCATTTCAGCTGCTCTCTGAGGGCAACTGAAAAATGCTGTAGAACACCAAATGTTGCTAAATTAGCTAGTTGGAGCATTCTAAGCTCAGAAAGAATAGTTTTTTCCTTGGCTGAAGAACATAGAAAATCTTTGAATTATTAGAATGAAAAACATGCAGCTGTGGTCTCTTGAGTGCAAGAGAATGTATTTATTTTCTCTTAGAGGGAAAATTGTCATCTGCATTTGTGTCATTTACACCTAGAGGGAATAGAGGAAACATGAATAGCCCATCAAAACGGTCAAAATGTGAATGACATTAGTTTCAATCAAGAACCAGAAGCAAATGAATTTTACCAACAGTGAGACATAGAATGGGATATACAAAATTAACATAATCCCACACTGAGAGAGAGCTGGCATAAAGGGCAGACATCCCTCTTCACTGCTTGAGAGACGTTGAGTCTTTCCTCCTTACAGTGGGTGCTCCTCTGTCCACTGCTGGCCTTCTCAACCTTGCCTGCTGTCATTTTGACCATTTGCATAATAAGATTTACTGGCCTGTAATTTGTGTATTCCTCCTGAGCCCCCTCCTTAAGCATTGCCAAATGTGGCACATTCCATCCTTTCAGCATCAAGGTTAACATGGATACACCATGCACAGCAATTAGTTTATCAATCATATATTTCAATTTCCTCAGACTTTGGGTAAAAAAACCCAGATGCTTGCACAGCTACAAATGATTTCCCCTCTATTACTGTCACTTTACCTTACTTTTTCTAAAAAACTGGTCATCTGTCACCCCATTATCATTTTGGCAGGCCACTGGCAATCATGTTTAATTTTCCTTTTTTCCAGATTCAAAACATATCCATCAGACAAACTGTGAAACATATAACTTACTTTCAGCTTTCCCTGCTCAGATGCTACTTTTTCTTTCTTAGGTCTCACTGATTCCTCTGTTTAAACATATTGATGTTGAAGAACAGGGGAATGGAATCCTTTCCATAGTGGTCTTTTTTTAATAGTTGCAATACACATATTGTAAAAGACAACATAAAACTAAATGCCCTAAGAGCATTTTACCTGTTTAAGTACTGCTTCTTAATATTCCTCTAAGCAGCTTCCTCAGCCTTATCTAGCTCCAGTTTCTGAAGTTAAGTAGTCCCATGGTGGATATTTTTGTTGTAGCTGTTCTTTTCAGAACTCTAGTTGTGGATACCTTCAGCTCTGTGTCACTGCAAGCAGGAAAGGTTTGATCTCTCACATCATGTCAGTACATTTGCACAAAAATGTGATGTTGCCAAGAGCAGGGGACCAACAGCAGTATGAACTTCTCTGTGATGAAGGAGACAATCAGAGCCTAGAGCTAAATGAATATACTTCCAGATAGCTTTAGACTTGCAGAAAAAATATACTGCATGACAGTAGCATAATGGGACACTTGCTGGTCATATGTCAGTGTCCCAGAGTTGCATATTAAAAATGCGCTTTTTTTGCAGAGTTATCTATTGAAACCCACAGATGCTGTATGGAAACATAACCTGAAATTCCATTTTACCTCAGGATGTTAGTGTTTGCCAAGCATAATAAAAAACTAAATAATTCTATCCTAACAATTAATCACTGAATAGTCATACAAATTTAAAATCTTATCATACCAAAAGAGACATTGTCTTAAACAGGATAGTTGCTTAAAAAAGTTTCAAAATTTAGCATGTATTATTTACACAGCCAAAGAGGATTTAAGTGGTAAAAAACCTTTTTATCAGTAAATAAAAAAATCACAGAAACTATTTCAGCATGAGCCTCAGGTACTTCAGTATCTACATGGAAGACACCTAAGGCTGTGTGACATGAGGACAGACTACAGGCCAGCTGACCCAACTGGCATAGAGCTGTAGTCCTGAGAAGCTGTGAGCAATTGCGTGCATGAGAGTGACAGGAAGTTAATGATAAAGAAATTTCATGGGTTTACTCTTCAATAGTGCTTACAGGTGAAAATATATGTAATTATCTATTTCCCTCTCTGGGGCTAATTTTGAGAACATTATAATGCTACGTGATAGCAGCTCTATATGAGTTTTTTCAAGTTGTGTTAGAACTAATATGAAAATTCCATTAGGTTCAAAATTTGCATTGAGGGGTTTTTTTTGACTGAGAAAAATCATAGAAAACAGTAATGCTTCAAGGCAGCTTTTATTTCATAAAAGTGACTTCAGATTGCATTTTCCTAGGAGACAGTATAATCCTCACCTTAAAAACATGAGGGATCCCTCTTGAGAAAAATATAGTGAGGAGACAACTCACTCCTTATATGAAGGCTTTGAGGACCCAGTCTAGACCTCTGCAGAGAACAACAATCCAGGCTTTTGATGGTATATTTTTTTATTCTTATTTTGCTGATACTTCCCTGGCATGACATAAGAAAGCAAAAATGCAAGTGCAGTTTATCTATTTTATGTTGTCTCTGTAGAAGGCTGTACCATATTCCTGCTTCAGTTCTCTACCATATTTCCATCTGAGTTGAAGAACTGGGCCCCTCTGTTCAGTAGCTAAGGCTTGCTAAGTTAACAAAGAACTGCTTCTTCTTTGCTTACATCTGTAAGCAAGAATGTGCTTATATTGCCATCCACCTGGTCTGATTGAATACCAAGCAAGTGCTCTAAGGCATTTGGAAAAATGCAATCAATTTTTGTTCTTTATAGTTATTTTATTTTTGCAGAATTCTCTAGACCCGTTGAGGACATAGGACACAAATGAGTGACCATCAGGAGAGTAGTTATTCCTATTTGAAGAGGCAGGATAAAATTATTAGAAAAAACATCTTTTCATCTGAGTCTTCTAGGCCAGTTTTTCAGACATAGAATGTTTAGAAATCTTGTGTGCTAAACAAAATTTTTCACTTAGACTTCCCGAGGTTTTAGAGTGAGAAATTTCAGTTATTTTGTACTTAATTAGGAGTGATATTAATGCTCATGGTGATAAAATGGGATTAAATAATTTTTGAAGTCAGGTACTCAGTTAAAATATGCAGAATGGAGGAATGATAAATGCTTTTTGCTAGGTAGGATTAAGGAAATAACTAAGTTTGTGACAATGACCCCCAAGGGCTTGAGATGTGTCTAACCTATTTATAACCTTTTCTTAAGAAGCAAATCTTTACTGGAAAAATAATGTAATGAAATTCAGCCTGATGTGGAGAGGTTAGTTTCAGGGACTCTTGTCCCTGCTGGCAAGTGACTCAGATGATAAATTGCCAGGACAAATCATCAGACTGATGCCTGGCAAGAACTGAAGCTAGCCTTGCTCAGTACTTTTTAATTAAAAGAAAAAATATCTTTTTTTTTTTT
>VWZN01019040.1:148949-176753 GCA_013396955.1 Regulus satrapa
GCTTTCTATGATTAGGCTGAATCAACTCATTTTTTTTCATGAGTTTATTATTAGAAGGTGTGATTAGATTAAAATCTAGTTAGAATAATTAATTTAATTTTTATTGACTTATTTCAATTAATTATTTTGTTTTATTGCATTATTTAAGCTTATATACAGGAAGATAGCATTTTTCTCTAACTTTGTTAAGTATATTACTTGATTTTTTTTTTCCTGAGAGATCTCCAGCTATCATTAATGTTAAATTTCTTTTTCTTTTCTTCCGTGCATTTTCCAATAAGTTGTTTTACTCAACCAGTGCTTAAAAGGAGTGAGAACTTTCCCTCAAATGTGTGCATTAAGAAATCCTTTCATCTCTAACATGATTTATTTAAAATATATAATTAATTCTCAAAGAGGACTTTCAACCTTTCTTTGTCACTGTTCTTTCTAAAATATTATGAAGATCAATTCTTCATCCTTTCAAAGTCAGAACTAAAAAGTCATAGGAAAGATATTAGTATGTTTTTAAAGTAAAAGATCATATCCACACCAAATGGGTATTTCATCCTCTAATGAACTCAAGCCTCTGTCAAAACCAAAATGGGAGATATTTCTAAGTGGGAAAGAAATATCTAGACTAAATGCTGGCATTCAGGGTGGAGGGTTGACTGAAAGAAGAAATACCGATCTTCAGGACAGCTTGCTACTGCTAACAAGGAGACTGTATCTGAAAGCAGAAGCTAGAGGGACCTTTGGGAGGTGTCAGGAGCCGGAGTGCTCTCACCAGCCCTGAGAAGACTGATTTGACCAGGAAGGTTCTAACAGGATGCTTAGAGATGCATAGTACCTGTCTTCTTTGAGGATTATCAAAGCTACAAAGTGTTCCTTTTTAGAGACCCTCTGTGGCAACTGATCTAACAGCACTGGCTGGCAATTTCTGTCAGCTTTTGCTATTTAATGATATGCAAGTGAGAGTCACTGACGGAGACCAGAGACTAAAGAACATGAAGAAATAAGTTTAAAATCATTAGACAGAAATTCCCGTAGTGCCAGAGATATATAAGCTCACCATGAGTGTATTGAAGAATCAAATTGTCTGTCTGTACGAACGACTATGCAAATGTGCCATTTACCGCTCTTCCTCTGAAAGGTTTCAGGAGTTTCATCCAATCTGCATTGGCTGTTGGAGGAAATTCTTTTGGAATGAGCCAATACAGTCTCCCCCTCATAGTTCTTTCTGCTCTTGCTTCCAGCAGGCCTGTTGATTCATGGTAGGTCCAGGTTTGGCCTCTTCTGCCCATTTCTGTGCAGCCCCACTAAGGTTTCACAAGGATGAAAGGCAGCATTTTGCTGGGGCTAAATGTCAGGTACCCTAACATCTCAGTGAGCAGGCTGGAGTCTGTGGGTTCTCTATAACATCCATTAGCTCTAACTAAAGGGCAAATGCTGTCCCTATCTAGTCTGAGAGGGAGAAGATGGGATCCTCTTGTACAGGCAAGGGTCCTGACTGGACTATACCACAGCATATTTCTGTCACACAACTTTATTTTGCAAAGAAAGACACAGTACAAAGTAGAGAATGGGTGCTGATACAGGGGCAGCCCTCCCCCAGTTTGTGTCCAGTGAAATTAGTGTTCAGAGGGGAAGAAGTACTCCCAGACCAAAAATGTAAAATTATTCTTAGAGCACCTAGGAGAGAGATTCTTATTGTCACTGACTGGTATAGGGTTAGAACAAATGTCTATGACAGAGGCACATCTTTGTAGAAAATAAGATACTGCCTCATGACCAAAGATGCCAAATGTCACATCGTAGAACTGATCTCTTCCATGTCCTTCGCCATGGACTTTGTATATGACATCTATGGCATAAGTGGTTTCTGGTGAGGTACTTCACAATTTTTAAAGTGCCCTAAGGGACATTTCTGAGAGCAGATCAAGTGGACATGCTGACAGCTGACTTCAGTGTGAGTATCTTTCTTACTAAGAAAGAATGGGAAAGAAAAAAAAACAAAACCAAACAAACAAAACCCCAAAAAACAAAACAAAACAAAAGGTAAGTTCTCTGGAAAACTAAGGTTGAACTTGCAAACTTAAAGGGCACTTTCAATTATTTGGGCAGTTTAAAATCCATGTCTCTGCATTTCAGTTACTTGCCTATGAAATGGGGTGATTTATACTGCCTAATTTCACAACAGAAACTCATCCATATTTAAAAAGCACTTTAGACAGTTTCATGTGGAAAGCCCTGACGATGAAGTTTCCCAGTCCCCTGTAATGTAGGCCCATGCAGAGAAAGAGAACTTGCTGTTCAGGTAAGATACTCTGCTAGGTGCAGAGGCATGGGTCTGTGAAGGGGACCCAATGTGTCCTACCTTGCTGATGACATACACAGTAATAATGCAATATGATAACAGTTCTGGGTTTTTTTCCTCACAGTTTTTAATTTGCAAAATTGTGTACAAGAAATGCATAGTTAATGGGCTTTTAATATTCCAAAAAGAAATATTTGCAAGCTATGTAGAATTAGAATAAAATTTTCTGATACAAGTAGATAAAATAATTTCAAGCTGTCATTTGAACGGATTAAAATTAAATAGAATGATGTTAATGTTAATTTTTTTATGGCTTCTTTACTTTCCTGTAAAATGGATGTGATGCCTACTCTCACAAACATAATATTTATCTATGATTGTGATACATTTTAAATAGCCTGTTTAAACTGCAAAAGGTGTCCATACAGAAATTAATAATTTCTCTAGTCAGTCTAGATGTAACTGATGTGTGGAGAATAAGACCAGAGGCTATACCATGAATAGCAATGATATGTACAGACTAACTCCTTGTTTATTGAATGAGACAGGAGAAAATAAAATATAGTAATTTAATTAAAGCTATATTACAGTGCAAATACACAAGGGATATAATCCTGTGTAGTCTAGCTTAACTTCTAAAACTTCCTCCTTTTGTTTTTGCTAGCTGAATACTCTTCTAACATTTATGGGGACTTTAATTTGTTTGGTTTTCTTTATGTCATTGCTACTTATTGAACCTCAGTTCATATTTTGTGCTTGTCTCTTGGTGCTCAACAGCAATCCCTGTTGCTTGCAGTACCATTTATTAACCATCTAAACTGGTGAATTCAGAGAAATAAAAGGTATGACACTGCCCACAACATCCCAGCTCTTTCTGGGCCTCAGAAATATGGCAAGCACTCCTGTAGATAATTCAACACAGGGATATACAAGATAGTTAATATAGTTGTACTCAACACACTGTAACAACAGAACTGGAGTACTCCCAATTGTGTGAATGTATCTTACCTGACAGGAGGTTTCTTTTTAAAATAAACTATTAACAAAAGCCAGTGATTATGCTATCCAGTGCCATTTAGCTTTGACTACAGTAGTGAATTGATGGGCATGATTACTCACTGTAAAAAAGCAAGAAAAGAAGAAACCCCAAAACCAAACTCCAAAAACAAGAGCTAGATCACAATGATATTGATGATAAAAATGAATACAGCCTCTGTGTCGTTTCACCAGAACATAAATTTATTCAAACCATGGAAATAAAATAATCAGGCCTTATTTGAATTAGTGTTTTCATTGAAGTTTAACCTTACAAATAAAAAGTCCTTGAGGCTAGAATTAATCTTTCTTGCTTTGAAGAAATTCAGCTATGTCTATGGCTGTCTATGTCTATGCTTAAACATATCCAGTGGCTTAAGTGGAACATGGAACATAGCCCAATTTATTTGTGAAAAGGAAAGAAATGGAACAGTGTGAAAGAACTCAAACCTTAGAAACTAGAAATAATATAGCAAGTTGACAGTAGTCAGAGAAACAGAGAGAGAGCACTAAAGAGAACAAGCCATCTCCTCTCTGTGTTCCTTAGGGATTGCTCAGAAACATTGCCTTCAGAAACATTTATTTGTGTTAAAAGGATTTTTCTGTAAGAGGCAGTGTTTGTTGTTGTTAAGATATTTGAAAAATTATAGGTCACACTGGACCCTATATGTCTCCTTGCCATCTGATTTAAATAAAAACCCAGATTTAGAACTTAAGATGAAGAATTTCTGTTTAATTTGCAGAGAGTTCATGGTACATTACTTTGGTCACTGATTAATCACATGTCACTTGTGAAGTGCTTGTGAAAATTTAAAAATATTTAAAAAAACAAAAAAATATTTGCTTGTGACTGAATGGATTTTATCCATTTATCCATAGGTATTAAAAACAATTAATTATTTTTTTGACCTAAATATGTGAAAAATTAAGTTACCTTCAGAACAAAACTTGACAATTTTAAAATCCCAATAGGTCTTGTAAAAACCTCATAAGACTTGAGGTAAGATTACCAGTATTAATCCTTTAGGACACTGATATTCTCAAATATCATAAGGGGATGGAGAAAAAAGAAAATTCAAGAGTATTTGAATATCTGTCAGAAAGCAAGGCTCCCTGTGAGCTCATGGCTCCCTGCCTTGGCAACCTGCCAAACACAGAATCCAATTGCAAGTTTTGCTCCTACCCCTCAGTGAGACATGCTCTGGCAATCCAGGGAATCAGGCTATGACAGAGGAAAAGAAATGAGGTTTAACATGACTGCCAGAGCCTCCCCTAAGCTCCCAGCTTCCTCAGGGACTCAGGCACTGCTGAAAAGAAATGGTTCTTGTCGGGAAACTTGCCCATTTTGGCAGTTGTTTCTAACTCATGATATATTGATTCCACGTTGTATTTTCTGAAACCACCCAGAGGTGTCTATTTGTTTCTTGTCAGGTGCTTGCAGGGAGCTGAGGGACTGTTGCAGCAGCAAAGGATGTCTCTTTTGGTCAGGTCTTGGTTATTGAAAACTGCCTCGTCCCAACATGTCAGCTTTTGGTCTTCATTTTGGTTTTATTTGAAATCTAATCCCTGTTAATATTCAGACTGTGGTTTATCATATCAAAGCCAAGTGGGAGTGAAGAGCTGTTCAAATAATTTTTTACAGTAATCATTCATAGGCACAAAACTGCTGCTAAATTCCCCAAGCGTAAAAATTCTGACAGTAGTCCCATCAGACTTACACTGGTTCCTAGGTCTGATAAGCAACTGATTATGTTGTTTCTAACTTCCCACTGTTTAGGCATCCTCCTGTAAGTAGACTGCAATCCTGCTGGCAGGAATTGTGTCTGTCTTGAACTCATTTCTCACTTTGTCATGCTGTTTATCTGTATCAACACCCTGTAATACTGAAGATAGCTGGGATGTTATTTCAATATTTAATTTTTACATTTTGGGAAACTCCAGCCCACCTCTAGCCAAAATGAATCCTCACAAGCCCTTCGAACATCCCAGTATGCTTTTGATTAATATGAAATGGGGAAAAAAATATCTGCTAATGAAGAACATTGGTAAATTGTGACTTTTCCAGAATGTCTTCCTCCTAAGGTGTATTCCACAGTCTGCAGGCAGATCCAAGCTTTATCTGGTGTTGAAAGGAGTATTTACAAACACATTCCTTTATTTATTTTTTTTTCTGGAAATATGACTGGTTTTCAGATTGACAGAGTTAGTTTTTGTCTGTTTGGGTTTGGTTGATTTTTTAAATATATCATGAAGGGGAAGAAGCAACCAAAGGAAAAATCTTCTTTAAGACCACTTTCAAAACAACTTAAGGAATTGTTATTTTTAAAAACTTGTGTCACTTTTAGGTTCATTCTGCACAAAAATCTAAAATGAAATCCCAAGTCTATTTATATCACTATCTTAACCTACCAATTCACTGCTTACTGCTGAATGCCTAAGAATCCATCTTTTTATCCATAGCAAACCTTTGTACCCCAGTACCAAGACCATGTGCCAAGATGTTGCTGTCCAAAGGGAGCTGTGGAGCTCTCTTGGGAGAGCTGCAGTGCCTGCAGCTGAAATGGGTACAGCAAGTCTTTAACAAAGCACAAACTCAAGCTGCTCTGTACTAGGTTAGGTTCTAGATAAAAGCTTTGCAATGGAGGAGAGAGAAGCGGGAAGTGTGGCCCTTTTCTTTCTCTCAGATTCTGTCCCTGACTTTTAAGGAAACTTCTCTGTGATGCTTTTTTTTTGTTTTGTTTTGTTTTTTGTTTTTTGGGGGTTTTTTAAAGATTTTGAATTAATGTATATTGGCCTAACAGTCTTTTGCACTTGCAAGGAGGGCAAGTGGATAAAGCATATACCTTAGAGAAGGAAGAATTTCCAGTAGCAAAAGTTTTGATAGCAACTAAAAACACATATGTGATTATGGTAACAACAGAGCTACTTCAAGTCTGAAAATCGGCAGGCACAGTCTTCTGAAATCATAGGTTGTTAACAGGTAAATACAGAATTGCTATACTCTGAACAAAGTGTTAAGGAAGTAATACATTAACTGGTACTTAGAATTAAAGAACAGAGGTTCAGTTCTGAATTAATTTGAATTTAGTCCCTGAATTTTGACCTTTTACTATGCAACGGAGAAACTAAAACTCTTCAGTTACAACATCTCTCCCCTAGCATTTGCTAGCACTTTACTCCATGCAATGCCAGTAATTTACTGAAATGTTTGGTTTCAGGTTATTAACCCTAATCAAACCTGTGGGAGAATAGAATTTCATGTGTTATCTCCATTATAGAATCTATCTATCTATCTATCTATCTATCTATCTATCTATCTATCTATCTATCTATCTATTCTTTTTCTCTGAAATAATTCTCCTTATCACAAAACTTCCTGCATGTCCCAGTTTATTCAGAATGACTTTCGGCAGAGTTTTATCCACATTTGTCTCTGTCAGTGACATTATTCAGCTCTGTGCACACAGAAGGTTATGCTTCCAACCTTGTTTAGGCGTACAAGTTATTAGAGCATTTCTTATCATATAAAATAAGTCACCTGAAAAGAGCAGTTAGTTTCACAAGTGCTGCTAAAAAAGTTGAATGCTTTCATAGCATATATTGTAATGTTCAGTGCAACACATTTTCCCACAGAGCTTCCCCTTTCACTGGTTTTTAGCTATTGCTTTCCATTCTTATTTGCCTTTATGGCAATATTTTGCTTCAGGTTGCTTCATAACATATAAGCTGTGCTAAAGAGACAGCTTCCATGCATTTTGACCTCTTGTACTGAAAACAGTACAAAGAAAAGCAGAAGGCATCAGCAGTCCTTGAAACAAAATTCAGCAATTTTGTATTTACTTGTACCAGACACCTAGTAGTTCTGTAGAAGTCATCTTTGTGAAAAGTGAATCTTTGTGAAGTCACTTTGTGAAGTGACTTTCTCTAGCTGATTCTTTGTTCTTTTGCAGTTAATAAATTTTCATTCTCTTTCCCTCCTTTGTAATATGCAAAATTTCTTTTCTTACCATATAAATTGTGATTACAAAATAGTTGGCAAATTTTGGATACATTTTGGATGACTGATGACTTTCATATTCCATTTTGGAACTTTCTAATTGATACTTGCATTTTCATTTTTATCTGTGCAACCATAACTCCTTTCTATAGATCTGCTGTTGATCTCCCACTAGTTCAATGTGGCTTTAAAAAACCAATATATATATATATGAGAAGAGTTGTGTTGTGTCAAAAACACTTAGAATCATAGAATTGCAGAATATTCTAAGCTAGAAGGGACCCATCAGAATCATCAAGTCCAACTCCTGGACTTGTACAGGGTAACCCCAAGAACAAGTGTCTGGGAGCATTGTCCAAATGCCCCTTCAGCTCTGTCAGGCTAGCGCTGTGCCGCTTCCCTGGGGAGCCTGTTCCAGTGCCCAAACACGCTCTGGGTGAACAACCTTTTCCTGATATCCAACCCAAACCTCCCCTGGCACAACTTCAGGCCCTTCCCTCAGGTCCTGTCACTGGTCACCAAAGAGAAAAAATCTACCTGCCCCTCCTCTTCGCCTCACGAGGAAGTTGCAGACTTTGATGAGCTCAGTCTCCTCCAGGCTGAACAGACCAAGCAACCTCAGCTGCTCCTCATACAGCTTCATCTCCAACCCTTTGCCATTTTCACTGATCTCCTTTGGGGACTCTCTAATGGCTTTATAACCTTCTTGCATTGTGGTGCCCAAAACTGTCCCCAGGACTCAAGGGAAGGTCACATAGGTGCAGGGCAGAGTGGGCCAATCACCTCCCTTGACAGGCTTAAACAATTCTAGTATTTATGTATCTATCAATGAAATTGAGAAATGTGTAATCCATGAAGTGCTGAAATTACATTTGATTGGTTATTTTGATACAATGATTTTCTTATAAAGAAATCTATAGCCTGAGATGCATGTATATCTCACAGTAGGTTGGAATTATGTGTATAAAAGCTAAGTTATATGTAAAATATTTGCAGAATTATCCAGCTAATCCAAGTGAAAAAATACTCAAATATAAAACTTCCTTTGAAAACACATTGTTGGTCTAACATTCTTATTTTCAGAACATTCCTAATGGCAATTAGAAGAGTGGACTTCAGTACTCCTAGTAATTAATCTTTAGTCGAAAATCCTTCACTTGGAAGTTAATTGCATGTCTTGCCTCATGTCCCAGATGAGCAGAGTTGTGTGAGAATGTGGCAATCCCAGGCTGCAAACTGCTGAATGTGCCAGAAGGCAATGCATGATATTGATGCATCTGCAGTCTGGGAGATTGGCACAATTGATTCACATAAAAACACCCTCTTTTTTTGCATGTTGTTTTGAAACTGCATGGCTATACTGAAGATATTACAGGAATTTGCTTTCAAGTAATGGTGGTTAATGGAGACAGCAAGCCCTAATCTCCATAGATAAATTTCCACACTTAGGGCTAGTCATTATTTGCTCCATTTAGTATATAACTCTCTTTTATTAAAATTACTTCCTAATTCCAAATTAATGCTATGATCCATAAGAAAACAACTGGGCCTGATTTTTTTTTCCCCTCTATCTTCTGTCATTGTATAAGAAGGAGAAATGTGAAACTATTTTTACAGAACACAGTAATGCTTTGGGAAGTCAGTTCACCACAACAGGACATTCATCCCCTCTATTCTGAAGCCAATGAGCCACAAAATGTTAATCCCTGAAAAGTTTGGCTTCGACAGTGTGTTACTACGAGAAACTTCAGTATATCCCTTAGAGATTCCATCACTGATTTTGAGGGTATGTGGAATTTGCTTCCATGTGAATGGGTTGTTGGAGGGTTTTGGGGGGGAAAAAAAGATACAAGGAAAATTTGCAGAGAGGCACTAGATAATAAACTCTTTAGAGTTTAATAAACCCTTTAGATAAGAAAGGTCTCATTCTTATCTGTCTTTTCTTCCTGCTTATTATCAATTTGCCTAAAGAAAAGATACTTTCTCTCTACAAATCCTGTTTCATTACTTCAATAGGAAGCAGTATGAAATCCTCACTTAGTTGTACCAGTGCTTCTCATCTGCTTTTTGTCTTAAATCCCATACTGATAAAATTTCTTTGTAGCCCTGAAGAGTGAAAGATTTTCCTTATCAGGGAGAAGCGGTTTATATCCCTGTGTACAAAAAGGATATCCATAGCTGGATGGAACAGTAAGAAAGTTCTGAGGTCTCTTCCAAGAAAAGTAATTTAAGTAATTTCTCCTTCTGAGGACTGCTGTGCACTAGAAACTAAATAGGAGGAATAGTTCAGTTCTCACCAGCTTCATGGCTGCATTTTCATTTTGCTCAGACAACCCTGGTTCTTGGATTGAACTTTTCATATTCAGGCTTCATTTGTGGTTTTTGTTAAAATATGGTTGCAGGTAGCACCAAGAGACATCAGCTTTTCATGCAACTTATGCATAACTCTTGATTGCCTCTCTGAGCTTTCTTGTAAGACTAATAAAATCACTGCAAACCCCACAAAAATGCTACTTTCAGTGACTTAGATTGTTTTATATAACCTTTAGGCACAGGTTTGACTTGTTAAAAGCTTCCAAGCACAGAAATTAAGACCACCAAAAGAGCTCTTAATCAGAGAATGTCTACTTAGGAGCCCTATAAATCCAAATAATAATTAATAAGCTAGATTATTAAGAAATGTCAGTTGTTATAGAGTAGTGTGGGGAAGAAATGAAAAACAAATCCAATAAAAAGCCAAACTATAAACCTTAGAGGTCTATAAGTTCCTTGATTTAAAGGTACTTAAACATTAATTAAAAGAGGAAAACTTGTCATTTGTTATGCAAGGATGATGCAATTTTTGTTTCCTTTAATTTGCTGTGCAAGTGGAGCACAAAGCAGTCACTTTGGTTTCTTCATCAGCATGTTTGAATGCCTGATATAACTGAAGAGATAGTGCCCTTTATCTCCACCTTAGCTGCTGTGGTGGTGTTGTACTGTGAGCCTTCTTGGCATATTCTTTCAAGCCTGTCTACAAAAATTGTACTCTGCATTTCTAACAATGCAGCATGTACAATTTCAAGGATGGTATGGATATTTGCTGTGAAAATATTATCTGAAGATTGCTTTACACATACAGTAGAGAAATTTAATCATTCAAACACTTCAGAAACAGTTTTCAGAAAGAAGCAATAAAATGTGAGGTGAAATAAATAGTTTTCATATTTGCGTATGATGCAATGATTTCTCCACAAAAGAAACCTAGCTTTCTATCACGTTCAATTTTCCATTTCTGCACATGAAAATTATTAAAAGGAAGATGAAATATTTTTAAAAAATATATAGCCAGGTAAGAAATTATTCCTTACATCAATTGTATTAAACAACATCTAGGAGAGTGAGACTAATATTTATACATGTGCAACATGTATGAAATAATTCTATAAAAGAATTATGGACCTACATTTCTCTTTATAGGAGTTGTGCCCATGTTTTCTAAGTAATTTTGGATGCCATTGCTGGAGGGAACCATATCTTGGAAGACAGCTAACCTTGAAAACCATTTAAACATTTTAATGTGAAACTATTCCTCCTGAGTCCTTGTCCAGTACTGTGAAAAAGGTGAATGAGAACCGTGGCAATGTAGAGAGGAGAATAACAAATATGAGAATAAATACCACTTGGCAGGTGGTTTTGCTTTGGCAAGTGCCACTAGCAGGATTTTTACTCTCGGATGACCTTTACCTCTTGAGCTCATACTTGAGCGATTTTTAAAGAGTGATTTTGAAATATCTGAGATGAGAAATTTGGGGGGCGAGGGGGGGATGGTGGGAGAGAAGACTGATGAGTTGAACAGAGTGCTTTATCTCACCATTGCACAAACACATGAAGCTGGCATAAACCAGAGCACTGCCTTAAAAGGGCAAGCCTTTCCTTTCAGATCTGCATTGTTTCCTCCCTTGATTCTTTTCTTTCTGTTGGACCAGGGTATATAAGACTGATTCAATGGCCAGGTGAATAAATACCATGCAGGCAGAAAAGAGAAAGCAGCTGAGGAACAGAAGGTGACCAGAAGAGTTGGTCTTGTTGCTTGTGTTGGCTTTGCAGTTTTGGGGAGGGTGTGTGGAGGGCTAAGGCAGGAGAGGGAAAGGACAGGACCATGTGAATTTGCTTAGCTTATCAATAAAGCTGAGGTAATTTGATTAAGTGGACACTGAGTATCAAAAGGTTTTTCCATCTACAAAGAAACAGCATAGCTAAGAGCTGCTCCTTGGCTCCTGTTCAGAAACTAAGGGAAGAGAAAATAATTAAATGGTGAGAATTAGAAAAAAACCCCTTGCTGGATGGTCTATTTTATGTCTTAAAATCAACAGTAATTGCCTTTCTGAAATACATTTAATACACACTTAAAGACACAAAGTGACAGGTTCAATGGAGAAAGAAATGGATGAACTGTAGTGGCCTATAAGAAGCAATACTCATTGGTATAAGACCCCTTCTGGTGTTAAACTCAGTGAAATAAGACTGTGGCTAGGTATGAAAATGCATTGAAAATTACATGCAGAGTTGCAAAAATATTTTATTTTCTTACTTTACCAAAACTTGAGCATTGATGCAAAAAAATGAGACAGATTCTTATTTAGAATCAGTTTTGAGTTTTCTGAGCAAAAACAAAATGAAAAAAGTATAGTTAGAGATGTAAAAATACTAAAAAGATGGTGGATATTGGAGAGTGTTGGGAAGGCTTATGTATATTTCTGTGTATACCTTTTTTTAAAATTTAATTTATTATTGCTCAGTACTCTGCTGCTGATACCCTGGTCTGCTCTTCCTTAAATTCACTCATATTTTTAAAATTTTTAATAACTTAAGCAGAAGGATATACCAGCCCAACCCAGAATTAGAAGGCATTTACTTGTGGAAAAGAGGGAAATACAGATGTATCCACTCCCTTAATTTTCATTAAGCTGTGCCAATATTGATCATTTTTTGGGAAGATAACAAAGTGACTTGTGCAGCACTGCTCCCCACAGCACAGCAAGCTGGGTTGTACTCAGTGTTCAATGCTAGGATCATTGAGCCCACATCCAGAAGGTCATTACAGTCACTTGAGGCCTTAAACTACTGCTTTTGTGGCACCATCTAATGCAATGGGTTTTAGTTTACAGCTGTCGATAAATTTCCATTAGATTTATGGAATGATGTGCAGAAACCATATGGTTCTTTTGAAAGAAGGTCATGAAGCCCCCAGGGGTCCCTCGAGTGTAGATTGAAATTCATCAGTCTATGTGATGATGCAGCCGAGTGTAAGTCAATAAAATTAACTTTGTTACAGAATTCCTCTCTTCAGTATAGGGTACCTAAGCATTTTATTATCTGAAATGTAAGAAGTCTTACTAGTAAAAGGATTCTCTTAAAATCATTCACAGTTTTATCTTCTCTTTAATAAATATTTATAAAAAAAGGCAATAAAAACTTGCCAATGGCAATGATTGAGGTTCTATTATGTACTGCAGTAGCAAAAAAATAATAGCACCAGATTTGAGTCCCTTATCAGAGGCTTTATAGAAATTTAACAAAATAAACTGAACCATTTTGAAAGGGCAGACTTTAGAGTCCACTTTATCCCCTGTGGATATCCTCTGTACTTTGAGTGCCTACTCTCTGAGCTTTCAGTCAATGGTGGAGCAGTCGTGAGGAATGCCTCAGTCAAATTCTACCACTGTCATCCATCTAGAGAAATGTCCATGTCTGCATTTGACATTTGTTCATAAGCCAAAGGTGAAGGTCTTGCTCCTAGTCATTGTATCCTTCTGTTTTCTGAGTGGATAGGAAGCATGCCAACAGGGACATGGGAATTCACATTTTGCAAAATAATAAGATTTCCTTTCTGTAACTAAAAATTTGTTCCTCACATTGAAAACATTATATTTTTTGTCACTAGGGTTCAGCAGGTTTTTGCCACTCATTCATGTGGAGTCAACATGTAAACATAAATTAGAATATTTACCCACCTCTATGATCCAGATGTTAATTCAGTGTGACTTAGAGGTCCAAGCAGTCTTAGTGTACTGAAGAGGTCTCTTCAGTGAAGGGAGAAACAGCTCGAGGGCTCCATGTATCCTTTACACATGTTAAAGATACACAAGTTAGGTCCTAGACATGCCTTTTTTTTTTTTTCTCTCTCTCTCTCTTGCTCTTGAGATAGCTTGGCTACACCACCTGAATTTCACATGTAGGGCACAGTAGACTCAGAGTAGTGCAGAGGATCCCATCAGAGTGCCATTCAGTCCCAACTGTATCATCACAATAATGCTTTGGTTTTGCACTGGCTTCTCAAATCCTGACCCACAGAAAAGAAGTTGAATGCAGGTGTCCACTAAGGCTGCAATGATGTGACAATCCTCATTCATTCATATGCACTCTCTACCAGCTACAGGCTTGTGATGCTCTCTAGGGTTGCACTTGCTTTTACAGTAGGATGAAATACTTTGGCTGTCTGGATGCTATCCCCAGTACTAGGCTGTTGATAATGAAAACACTTCTATTAATGGGAAATAAGATTAGTTTAAATAAAAATTGATTTTAACTGAAAATGTACATTAGAATTTCACAGCTGTTTTTTTATTAATTTTTTTTATTTTTTAGTGATAAATTTTTCCAATTATATTTCTATTTCTCTATTTTATGGTCTTTGTCCCTAACTCAAACTTTGCTTCCGCGAGTTTATTTTGAATCCATACTATCAAAACTAGATGAGAATAAAGCTCATATTCTAAGTGAAAATAAAGCTCCGGAAAATACTGGTAATTAACAAGTGAAATGAGTCAAAGCAGAAGGTATGCCTACCCTTTGATAAGTTTGGTAAAGTCCTTGATCAGCACTCAAACTTTTGGCCTGGTTCAAAAGAAATTACACACATCTTTTAAATTGACTATCTACATAATTTACACATCTTGATACTACATGCTCTTCTGAATTGTGAGTGGATTTGAGTCACAAGTCTCAGAACTGGCATAAAGGAGAATGTGGGACATGTGCTTGATATTCATAGCATGCTGTTGTATTTTGAGGCATTATCACTCCCATTGGAGCATGGTCATTCCAGTTATCAGAATAGATGAACACAGGTGGTGGTTGTGCATCAATCCTACTGCACATCACAGCCCCAGCTGTGAATAGATATGTGAACATTCTACTGGCAGCTGGGAGCTGCTATCGGAACATTGGGAAGAAAGGTAACATGATGAACGGACCCACCTCTGAGGAGCCTGGACATAAGCTCAAGTCTTGGCATGCTTGTGTAGCCTCTATATATAGAGCTGACCCAACACACAGGAATTGTGTAACTGCATGCTGTCACAGGAGCAAGGGGGCTAAGTGCAGTGAGAGGTTAGAGACATGCTTGTCTGGGACATCTAGGATGCACATGTTAAGTTGGTGGAGTCTGAAGGTAATATAAGGTGTGTGTGGCTGCCATCTGATTTTCTGCTTCAGTAGCTTGATTTATTGTAATAGGATGTGCTAGTGTTCAAGTGAACAGAAGCGAACAGAAGCTGATAGATTCTAGAGATGAGTCACTTGGGTGAGTTGTGTCTGAGATCCACAACTGCAGCATATCAGAGGATTTGCTTGTGCATAGGGAGTTACCCATGGGCAAATAAGTAGTGGCTTCTAACTACTTTCTGTGTGTTCATCTTCTTGTACTCACTGCTGTGGGCATTCAAGGCAAAAGATCAAAAGATGGACTTGTTATTTTTCTTGCCCTCAATTTTCAACTGAGGAAAAAAACCTCCATCCATTTTTCTTTTTTTTATTCTAGATGAGCATTTGGCAAGAAAAATCCTGGAGTTTAGCATATGCAGTTAATTCCAAGGAGGACAGGAAGACTGTGAGTAGCAGAGGCTCTGCTACCTGCTCATTCAAAGAATCCTGGCTGTGACCATATTCTGATGATATAGAGAGTGAAGGGAACCACAAGGGGCTGCCTAACAGTACATAGCCACTGACAAATGTGCCCTTCAATTAACACTGGAAACCCTTTAAATCACAATGTTTTCATTCCCCCTTCATTGATTTTGTAATCTCTCTGTGAAATCACTGGTTCCCCTAATTGGCTAATGAAATAATTAGTTGACTCTGACATTCACTTGGACTTCTTCTAATTAGAAATTTACAGATGTCATCTTTTCCTGTGTAACTTTTTGAGCACTGTCTTTCTTTATTCAGAAAGGATCATCTACCTTTTTCAACTTTTTAAACAGCAATTAGCTGTTGAACATTTGGGTTTAGTTGAATAGAGTACAACAATAGTTTATTTTGACTTGTGCCTAAAATATTGTAAATCAACATTTAAAATACGTTAATCTTGTCCCAATATAGGCAAACCAGCATTTTAAATTAACATCTAGATAGTTTTCAAAGAACTAAGATTAGTCTGTTTTAAAACTATAATTCCCATATCAAGATAGTCCTTAAAACTATTTTAAAAACATCATACTATTAATAGTAATTTAAACACTGCTTTGTCAATGCAAATGCCAGCAGCAACTTTCAGAAACATGCCTTGATTTAAAAAAAGAAAACCCACAACTTTTGGAAATCATCACCATTGGAGTCTAGAAAATCTATATGTCTAGTGATACTTTTACATGCGAACACAAAATGTAATCCACCAACCCAAATTTACTGATGTAAATAAGCTGCATGCATTTTAATCCTGCATAAATTTATATTCTTCTGCCTGTGATACAGGAGGGAAATGCCACCAAAAGAAGTTATTTTTAGGTTGTTCATGTGAATAAAGTTGCATATATATGAGTGGAAATTACATCTCTTAAAAAATTCTGATGCAAGCAATCTGATTCCCAACTGTAGCCCAGGGGGAGATGCAATGCATTTTACTGCTTTACTGCCCATGGGATGTTGTTTCTCAGAAGGACTCTGAAGCAATACTGGTTGTTCATGAAGCATGGAGAGTGATAAATTAAATGTATCACTAAAAATATAGGAGTCTAGGCTCTTTGGAGCTTTACAAAATTCTTATCTGGCTGAAGTTATGCTCCTAAACTAATTTTATCACTCAATATAACACTCTTTGCTTTTAATAATGCAACAGTGAAAGAAAATTACTTCACATAGCCTGCCTAATGCATTTGGTTAATGGTCATAACCAAGCAGTAAAAGATGACTATCCACATATTTCAACATATTTTGCCAAGATGTGTGGAGTAGGTAAGAACACCTTGAACAGTATGAATACTAGAAAAATAAATAGGAATTATATATATGTCAGCTGCAAAGAAATAAAAATAGGAAGATTCCAACAGGGGGACACAGTCTTCTAAACAGCTAGTCTTGTGATACTATTTGTTTTCAAGCCCATTTCATGCATAGGATGAGGGAAAATCTCCCTCATGGAGATTGTTTGTGTCCCCTAAGAAACAGAACTCTATAACAGTGGGGTGGAAATGAAAATCCTATCCCTTTGATGGCCTTCTGCTCCTATGCAAGAAGAATAGGGAGAAAGAAATACCACTTGAAGTGAAGCTACTGTGGAAAGTCTAAACCATATTTTATTATACCATTTTGCCTGTGTTTTTATGCTCTATTTCTAGCTCTTTTGCATTCAGCTCCTGCACTTCTGCTCAATCTGTCTTTATCCCGGCTTTTTCAGACACTGATTATATCCTCATTTTGAGCTTATGACCCACAAGTAGTATGAAATATTGCCTGGTTTATTTGCTTATAGTTTGGCTTTGTCTGTCCATGAAAGAGCCAAATCTCACTGCTGTGGTGGAGGTTTGCTCTGCAGAGTATTGCAAAATGGCTTTTCTGCTTTCTCAGAAGCTCTGGGATGAAGCACTCTGAGCCAGGGAATTCTATTCTAGGCAGAGTCAGAACCTGTAGATGATTTATTCTTAGCTTTTAGCTCTGGCTATTTTCATGTCTGTTGCCCATAGCTGTTGAGTTGGGGTTTTGGGAGGGGGATGCAGTTTATTTGTTTATTTGTTGTAGCATTACTCTAGCCTGTCAGTGCGCCCAAGGAATTTTTACAAATATTACTTTATTCCCCAGCCCTCTAGTAGGTAACCAAATAAGTTTGCACTGTATACCTTGCATGTCCTGGGAAAAACCTCAAATTGTTTTTGCATGATTGAAAGTTTGCATAGATGGAGCACTGCTGCCTCTTTCTTCCTCTTGGGATACACTTAACATGTGATTTCTTCTTTTGTGTTTGTGCACTTATTATCATTATCACTTATTCATTATAATTTTTTCCCCTCTGGCTCAATCATACAGTTGTCTGATGTTGAAGATACTTAGATTCCTCCTCCAGTTTGTGTCCTTACTTCAGGTACCTGCAATCCTGCCATGATTTTATTTTCATTAGAGAGTACGGTGTGTGCATAACTCTCTCTCACTTCAGTAGGTAAGTTAAGCACACTTGATATTTTTTCTTTAATGTCTCTGCCCCAAGGGTGATTTTGAAGCACAGTTGATCTCCCTTTATTCCTGTCTCTCTTCTCAGTTTTCATCACATGAATATCTTAATTTACTGGATGGATTTTTAAAAAATTTATCTTGGGCACAGGTGTCATCTCCTGGACACAGTTGGATTGAACCAGAACATCTTAAATTTCAATTTCAAGCTGTCCAAACTGACAGTTGCACCATACAAGATACATGATCTGTACCATTGCTATTTGCAGTCTGACATACGAAGGTGCCTCTGAATGAGGTCTGGATTGGCTTGGATATACTGACAAAAATGCTATAATGATCCTATAATCCCCCTCTGTACATCTCAGCTCTCCTTGGTGTAAGGGCAGAAACTGGGCGTAGATGTAGAGGGGTGGAAGTAATTTCAGCTGTTTCTGTTCAATTCATGTGTGCCAGTGTGCTCTCAGTTTGCTTTTCGACATTACTTATTTGAAACAATTTTTTTAAACTAATCAGACCATTTTCTGTACTACTACTCTTCACTTGATGATGATATGGCTGAGTGAACAGAAGTACTGCTAATAAATTTCCAGAGTAAGTGTACTGTGGACAAAGTCTTATGGGGACAATATCATATTTTGTTTTTAGGGGCTTACTTAGAAGTGCATTTATATAACTATTTATATTTTTAAGTTGAAAAGAATGGAGCATGCTGATAGCAGTAATAACATTTGCATTGATTACATCCTTTCAGAAGTGGATGAGACAAACATAGGTTAATTAAATCTGACCAAAAAATCAACCATATAACTGCTGTGCATAAATCCCTTTAATGCAATAGTCACTTCTTTGCACAGACATGCTTGCTGTATAAAATCTGTTGCAGAGCTTGAATTGGTCATGCTAGATGTCTACAGTGGTCTTTGATGAAAAAGCCAGTAGTTACACAATAGCCGTGGTAGAACAGCAGCAATTAACACCAACACTTTTCAGGGATCTGAAGCATTTTTTTGGTCAGGATTACAGCCTAACTGTGGCATCTATTTCTGAGATATCACTGAGAATGGTAGCTTAGACAGTACCTGGCAGGTACAACCTATTGGTAAGTTGTAGTTCTTGGGAGTCATAAATCAACTCTACCTACAAAATCTTCTTCTTTTCATAATACTGATCTTAAAACCTCCCTGCTTTCAAACTAAAGATTTGTGTTGTTAGTAGATTTGCATAGTTAAAAATGTGCCAATTACAACCTATTGCCTGTGGATTTGATATTTCATTCTCTGAGTCTCCAGGTGTGTTCTTCCACAGTAATGTTAATGTTAATTATTGACCTTCTAAGTGACAGTCACATGTAACACTGTAATGTAATTACATACTGTCTGACTGTAGATTCAAAAAAATAGCTAGAGGAATATTGCATAAACCCCAAACACTAAGTGATGCAGGTGTGACATATAGCTAAATGAGTTTAAATAAATCCTTATGATCTGCTGCAGAATAGAATATGTTGCGGTGGGTAAACTAGTAGAAATCCCTTGTCTTTTGTATTGGTTCTTAGGATATTTGCCATAATTGTTTGCTTCTTTATCTCATTATGTATTGCTCAAATATTTGCAGCCTTGCCACAATTCACCTGAAAATCAAGTGTGTTTCAGTCTTATTGGAGAGAATTGAATAAAAACTCTGTAGCTGCTTTGTAGGTAATTGCATGAGAAATCACCCAAATCCCTTCAGCCAAATTTCCCAAGCCCTCAGCCTGATGCATCAGCAAGCTGCTTTATACACTTGTGGGCTTGACTTTTTGTATTCTCAAAAGCAATTGCAAAACTCCTGGAAGGTCTTCAGGTAAAACTTCCATCTTGTTTTAAGTGCATTTGAAAGGACAGAACAAATTCAATGCAAAGCAGAAGCACTGTAGTTGACAGGGGGTTTCTGAAAGCACCTGCCTGTGGAGGCAGGAACATACCCTCTCCCACTTCTAGAGAGCTGTGACCAGGAGTCTGAATGAGGAATATATGTAGGGATGAGTAGAGAAGAAAGGATAGTTTCACAGCTGGTTAGTCTCCATGCTGTACAGACAAACAAGACCTACAGAGGACCCAGGGCAATTTCCCCAGAAAAAGTGTATTTTGTGAGGGCTGGATTAAAGGACCATTTAGGCCTTAAAATAATTTTTTACTTTGCTGTAAATGATGTCAGTTCCCTCTCCTGTGATCCATGGTCTTACCTAAGAGTGACAGCATAGTGGAGAGAGATGTTATTTTCATTCTTTCCCTGCAGTCTTTAAGTTCAATTAGATTAGAGCAATTCCCAGTGATCTGGCAATGTCCAACAAAAACAAAAGCATTTAGAATGAATCTGTACCATGTGTTAGCCCCATGGTATACGCTTTGCTATAAGAAAACATGCTATTTTTCACAGAAGAGCTGGCTGGAATTACTCCACACTTATTCCGGTTTTCACAGGGGTAAATATTTGTAAGCAATTTCATATTTCATGCAGGAATAGTATGAGCTAAGCCCAGAATACTTGCTTGGCTGTTAATTTATAAACACAATCATAAGAGTTTGCATTCCAAATGTTTTGACTTCTTTACCATACCTTGCTGACTTAATCCCTTGTTGCTCATTAGAAATATATTACATGACATGAAAAAAAATTTGGGAAAGAGGCTCTTGGATGTGTCTTGGTGTGTTTTTAAGTGTTTAACTTCTTCTGGATGAACAAGTGTAGATCTTCCATTTCCTCCCTTTGTATTGGCAAACCTAAGGGCTCCCCTTGTTTTCAGATATAAAAACACACTGAAATTACTACTGAAATATTTGTTTGAATTTACAAAGGATTTTGCTAATCTGTGAAGGTAATCTTTTTATTTCTTTGGTGGTATTATAGGTGCTAGAAAAATAAATATGACTTTTGGGAATAAAAGCAAAGGAAAATATACCTGTTAGAATTCAAAGTTTTCCCATATCTATTAATCTCAAACACTGTTCTGAAGTTTTTTATGGTTCAATTTTATTTTATAGTGATACAATTGCAGTCTGAAAACAGTTGGTGGCAATTTATGAAAATTTGTTATAGAATTATAATGAAAACTTTTTCTTTTGTAGCATTTGTCATACTCTGATTACATGCAAGTGAAAAATATTGGAGTCCTGATGCTGGGAGTGCAGCAAAAGGACTTTTTTACTAATGCTTCTCTCTGAATTAGAAAAAGCTGTCGCTATTTCACTATTCTTTTTGTTAGTCACTGTTACTTAGATAACATGCTTTTCCCACATGTCCCTCTCATCATCTTTTTGGGAGGAAAGTGATCTAATTATGGTGTCAAAGCTGCATCGAAGAGGAATTCTCATTTGCATTATCCTTGTTCTCTCAAAAGGCTTTTCTTCACTATCTTCAAAATGCTTAGTACATACACAATAGATATCTACACTCGATTAATGGCTTTTGGGGGGCTAATTAATCATAATTTCCCACATATTCTGATAATTAGTGGTTGGATTATGCATTTTTTATATATTTAGATGAGGATTAAAGTCATTACAGTCTGCAAAACAAACAACATAATTGAAATGGACTAATAAAAACACTGCTATAAAAATTGCTGGGTTTATATGTGTCTGTAATAAATGATAATAGGCTGAGAGAGAAACAATGCATTGGAAAATCAGATTAGGGTAACTGCCAAAACAATAATGGTTTAAAATCACCAAACATTATACAAGAAGTTGCTCTTGCAACTTATAGTTCTTTGCATGGAGAATTTTTTATAAATTGAAATTGAATATTTTTCATCTTAGCCCAGTGAGACTTTTCATTCATTCTAAAATAAAGATTTTTTTCCCCACTTGTTTGTAATTTTGCTAATTAACTTTATTTTTCTTACAAATAGACATCCTTTCACTCCTCCATTACACATCAGTTTTTATTCTGTACAGAAGATGAAAAGTCTTCAGGACCTATGGCTATGCAGTTAAACATTTTCACTGATAGATTTTTTTCTAAATATGTTTTTACAGATAATATTAAAAAAAAAGAAAAGAAAAAAGGCCAAACCTAGATATGCCATAAGTAGTACAGAACTGATTGCTGTGTTTTTTGTTAGAGTTTTATATTTCAGCCTCAATAATCTCTTTTGCTTGGCTACTAACATACCCAGAAGTGTTCACACACACACACACACACACACACACACACACATACACACATATGCAGAGTTGTCCAAGAATGGTTATTTTCCAAAGCTGATTTTTTTTTACTCCTACTGATTGGATTGGGATGTGGGTTACTGGACATTGAGTAGTTTGGTCGTTTGTTGTTTGGGTTTTTACAATTAATTTAACTGTACCTCAGACTTATATAGATTGCTTTATTTATTTTCACTATAAGTATTCTGTAAGTAAAATGCCCAGGGAATTCCTCCCAGCTGGACTGTAGATGACATGGATAATATCAGTTCCTCAACAAGTCTCTCTTTCTCCTACTAACTCTGTTCCCTTTTTATTTCTGTGGTTAAAGTGAGTCTGTTTCTGCATAACTACTTCTACTTGTTTTGCTTCTGGAGAAGAGCTAGTTCCTGCATTTGAGGTGTTCATCAGAGGGTACTTCAAGATGACCAAAATAATTCTATAATTTGTACCACAACAGCAGAGATATGACCATCAATCACAGGCCAAATATTATAATATATACTTATAATTTATAGTGACACTCACATCCCAAAAGAAAAATAGATGAGTAAAATTCCTCTAATATTTTCCATATTTTTAGTATGAGCTGACCTCACTCATGTCTTGGAGTTTCATTTGCTGCCAGTATTCTACCAGGTGAACACATTGAGAAGTATCTCTGTGAATTTCAGAAGACTGAAGGCTATCTACAAGGAGTAAGACCCCACACTGGTTTGATTAAGGATCCAAAATAACCCACTGTGTTCAATACATATAGCTCATATTTCAGTCATTAAATATTCAGAGTGCTGTTGGCCTCCAATTTTCAGAGCTCAGAACCTCAAAATAATTGTAATATAAGAAAAGTGAGACAATGAATTATTAATAGATTATCCTTTTAGCTGGAAGGAGCAGAGAGGCTACAGCCAGTCTCCTATTTAGGCACTGACACGAAAGGTTATACTAATTCACAATGTGGCCCCTGTCCCTGTGTGAGGATTCTGGAGCACCAGGTCAGGCACAAGGCTTCCACACAGGAGTGTTGTATGCAGGAACAGAGCACTGGGTGCTTCTTGGCAGAAACAGAGCTGGTGACACACTGAGCTGCTTAGCAGTGAGAAAGGATGCCTGTCAAAGTATGTTTTAACTTTTTCCATCCTGGCACTTAGGGACCTGAAAGAAGATGAGATTCTGGTGCTCTGCACCTAGTCATCATTGAAAATACCTTTAATACTTCTAGAGGGGGAAGTAGGTGTCAAGTTTTTCTCAGCCCAGAAGGGGCTGAATGACCAAATGCTGTCCCAGCTGGGTGTGCTGGCAGAAGGTGGGCACCAGCTTCTCTTCCTGCTGAAGTTTGAGCCATTCTGCATGGTGAACTTCAGGTATCCTAAAGCAAAAGGGAATCATCCCTTAGCCATTGCAATGAACAGACCAAATGGCCATTTATACAAAACTGTAAAAACGGTAAAAATAATAAAGGATAACCAGAACCATGGTGGTCATATGTTCAGGTTTTGGAAATCGTTACAGGTCTCCGAGCCCAATACCATATTTTATGGTATATGTTGACGTTATGTCCCATAAAGAAGAAAAAGGTTCTTTCCTCTGGGAGGCAACATGTCTTGATACATCAGGATGTCACTTTTTCTCAGTGGGCTACCATAGCATGGGTGTTAGCATAACACGTACAGGAAATGACACTGACAGTATCTGGAGTGACAGTTCCAGACAGTACGGACCTACTTGTCTTTATCCCTGCATCTTTCACAGCCTTCCAGGAATGCCAATGTGTACCTTTGTCTGTAAGAATAAGTCACTGATTCAATTAGAGTGATAAGTGGTGTGTCTGCACTAGGGCAGAGAAAGTACATAGCATCATCTCAAGCAAAGTGCCCTTGAAGGCTTTCATCACTCATAACCTACTGTTCCCACTGCCCTGCAGAAGGAGCTGCCTTTCCATATGTCATTATTTGTGCTAGAAGGTCATGCTTTTGTTGGTATGCTACTCAGGGCTTTCTGCAAACAGCAAAACATTTTGGTAATACAAAAGCTATTGAAATTGTTTTTCTTTGAGCTATATCACAATGAACAAGAGCACCTTTCTTTGCCCTATGTGCTTAAAAGTGACAGCCAGAGAAGCAATAGTGGCTGGTTGCAAAGTTAGTTTTAGGGGTGAGCAATCAGGACCTGATGGGCATCCCTGCAACTGTTATGTAGTTGTGCAAGTCACAGTAGATTTGGACAGAAAAAGAGAAGGGTTTTTATTTTAACCCTTGTCTGGGCTCCAAAAAGCCTGATGCCAGCTCTCACTGACAGTGGAGATAAGGGAAGTGCTTAACATCTCTTGGCTATGATTTCCTAACTTAGGAACAGTCATAGGTAGCCCCAAAGAGTAACCTAGACTCTGTCTGCAAGACACAGAGTTGTAACTGTCTTTTTTGGATTTAACCTTGTTCTACTCTGGGTTTAATGTTCCTCAGAAAGTTATGCATCTGATACCCATTACCCCCATATTTCCTTGAATATCTCAGTGGGGTGACACTTCAGAATTAGGAACTTTCTGTTGGAGGCTTGCTGTCAGTGGGGTCATTTCCTCTTGTACAGAAAAGGAGCTTTAAACATCATCTCTCTCTGAACAGTTCCATGAGATCCATTTTGCATGGCTGTAAGGAACAACAAAAGATGAATTTCAAAGGATGAGCAGCATGATGCTATTCCTGGGCTGTGTAAGCTCTCAACCAGAGATTAACAACAAAATAAAGAAAAATCTGATGTAAATGCAGGGAATATGTTAGGCAGTCTTGATCATCAGCTGTAACAGCAGGGAAATTATGCAGCTTCCCAGGGCTGAGCTCCACCTTTTACGGTGCATATACTAAAAGTCTGAGCTCAAACATAAGCATCCTCTGTAATTGGAAAGGACAGACCTACAACAGCTTCTCATATCCCATCACACTTGCATATAAAAACAAACCATGTATTCAGATCCACCTTGTAAACCTGCTGTGTTCCTGAAGACCACGCAGCTGTGATTTTACCATTTAAACAGACCTTCTATATTAGTTTTGCACCAGAATTCACCAACCCTGCTGTTCTTGGATCGTTCATGGTATAAAGGCTTCAGAAAAAAGCAATTTTTTTTCCTGTCCTTCATTTGTCCTGATTAGCAAAATCATGGTGAGATAATGGAATGGTAAAATAATCCCATTATGTTCAGATAAACCAAAACCTTTAGTATTTTTATTTTTTTAATGTAGCCTCTGAGTACTTACTATCAGTGTGAAGAGTTGCTCTCTCTGTTTATTGCTGGTTTTATAGTTGGCTAAGTTCTAGGTCATAGCCCAAGTGGCTGGCAACAGCAACGTGTGTAGAACTGTACTCACAAAGATAGTTTTGTTGCTTGCTTTAGAGAATGCAAAGATTTTTTTGCTATTAATTTTATGTAACTATCCCCCTTATGTGTGCACCTATAGTGTTTATATTCAGCCTGCTACTGACATCAGTGCAGTATAATCTCTGTTCTGAAGTCTTGGAGACTCTGACAGTAAGCACAGCCTGATGTTGAGATTTACATAGTTCATAAAAAATATCCAATAAATGAGCAATTTCCTCATCAGCTTGACTGTGCAGCAAACTGAATGCTGTAACCATAATCTTTCCTTGACCCAGTTTAAAGAAACAGCCTACAAAGCTGGGTTTCGTACTTTAGATTCCTACACTGTACACAGAAAGTGTAAATCTACAATCCTGCCAATTATTTGTTTTGATAAATTCTAGGATGTGGCAGTTTTTTCACCAGAGAATTCTCTTGCTGCTCACAATAATCAATCAAATTCTGGGAACTGACAGCCAAAATCAGCAGAAGTGACAAATCAGTGTCCCAGGCAATAACAGGTGATAGAAGAGCAGCAGTATTATTGGTAATAGTAAAGCCAACTCAAGCAAACCTATATTTTAAATATTTGTTAAATTACATTTATTAACTATTTATAATGTATGTATGTAGTTATAGAGCTACATTTTAAATTATAATTCTAAAATATTTCTTTGCATTCACAATCTATTATGTTCTCATTAACATTTGTTTTTCCTTCCTTTCTCTATTCCTTATTATCTGTTTCTTACAACAGGTGGGTTTTGATCAATTCTTTGTAGCATTCTTGTGGGAAACTGTCTCAGCAATTGTGCTTTAAGCAGGTTCCTAGTGTGGTTGATTTTTAACCATGGCAATAAGGAGCAAATTCTTTGCAACCTCCTGTGTTATTTGGCTTAGCAAAGAACCCCCTTTGAGGGTCTCTTTTCATTCTTGACTCTTTCAGGCTGCCACTAATCACCCCAAGAACTCGATGTGGCGCTGGGTTTCTCCAGCATAATTTTGTTTAGCTGAGTATGAGGAACTATCAGAAGGTGCTTTGGACAGTGCCAGACTCATTACTTTAAATCTGCAGAGATTCTACAGAATAAAGCAGCACAGTAAAGCAATTTGAGAGCAGAGGGAGCTATCTATAGTACAAAAAAAAAGCACCTTCTGGCAGCTGAGGGATTTAATGTAATGGGGATGAATGTTGTTGCTTGGAGATCTTAATTATTACCAGGCAAATTTCACTGTATTTATGTTGGTGTTTTTAACCAAGGGGAAAAGGAGATTTCATGAAAATTTTAATTCCCATTGATCAGTGCAATGCTGAAAAACAAGTCTCAGACTTTCTCCCAGCATAAGTAACTTTGTTATGGAAATAACTTTTTGACCTTCATCTTGTCTCATTTGCAATACATGGGCTGCTCTTGAACTACTCACATTTGTGAGGACAGCTCATTTTACCCTTTGGCAATGGGAATCCCATGTAGCAACTGTCTGCCTGGAAAAATAAGAAATACTGATACATGTTTTTAATGTCTTTCATTAATACGTAGCATCCAAACCAGGAGGAGCTAATACCATGAGGAGAATTATTTCTTCCTTGCCCTCTATTTTGTGAAACCATTTTGTGAAATTATTTTTGTTAGTAAAACTAATACAGGAATATTGCTGCAGTAAAAGACACCTCTCCAGACCATCCCTTCTGAACTGTTTATGCTGTAGTGCCCTAAACAGTCCCTCTCCTCTTGGTATGCTTTTATTATTGTATTTGCTATTCAGATTAATTTGATTAATAATTCATCCTGATTTTTTTTTAATATATGGCCAATATTTTCACCTTATTTTCTTTCTTTTATGCTCTCTGTTGCCTCTCTTTTTTAATAGCCTCCATAAAGTAGTATGATTTATTTTAAAATTGCTTCTGAACTATATGTTTACTGTTTCCTGTATCAAGTTATTTTTAGCCTTTCTGCAAGACTCTATAATACCCTTGTTTTCATATTTCTCTTGTTTAAATCATGGCATCAAATATGCACATCTTCAGCAAACCCTTTAAATTTACTGTAGTACTGCTGTTTTGCTGATCTTTCCATTCCACCACCTACACTTTATTAGAAACAGGAGTATTGCTGCTACTTTCAAATGACATACTTTAAAGAGAATGGACTAATTTTCCCACAAATAAAAGCAATTATATTAAATATATGAGATTTTTTTTTTTTTGCTTTNTCATACACTCATTCTTACCATGAGAGAGAAGAAAGAACAGTAAGCCTCTAAAAGTGAAACCTGTGCCCTTTTTCATCAATAGGAGTTTTGCTGTGACCTCAGTAAAGTCAAGTTTTGATGTCAGTGTGTGATATCAATAAGTTCCACTGTTCAGAGGAAACTGAGCCTATATTCTGTATTATTTTGTATAACTGTCTGTGCCTGTGTGCAAGTGAAACAGAGGCAAAATAATAAATCTTCACAGTTTGAATAAGCAGAAAATCAGACAATGTTGCATTGTTATTCCCAA
>VWZN01019041.1:5942-18307 GCA_013396955.1 Regulus satrapa
AAGAATAGATTTAAAAACCAGAAAACACTGTCTGGATAAACTAACAAGTTGACAGATACAAAATCCAGATACACACTTGTAGCTGGTATGTTCTGAGGTACATTGAAAGTCAACTCATTCCAATGCTTGGCCTTCCTTCCTTCCTNTTTTAATTTTTTTTCCTTCTCCTTCCTTCCTTGTTCCATCCAGCTGTTACAGATTGTTTAATCCAGAATGCATATATATCCTCTTTCAAAAGTCAAGACATAGGTGTTTTCCCATCTTCTATTTCTTAATTTGCAAGTTCAGAGAAGACCAGGTACATGGTAAATTACTGACATTATTTCTTCTGTCAAATGACAGAGATTTTGCAGATAAGCCTTTTTTAAGTACATGGTGAATGAGAAACAAACAAACAAACAAACAAACAAAAAGTCCACAAAGTATCACATTCTTTCAATATAAATGATCACTATACAAGCACAGTCCATACCTCACTATCACTAATACAATGTAAACAAACACTGGCCTTGGACCCAAAAATTTCCCTTGGTGCTCATGAACACCAGCGCTGCTGGCAACACAGAGGACACAGACTTCATGACATCCATGCAAACCTATTTCCTTTTAAATAAAGAAGACTTATCTTCGTTAGCAGTTTATAGACATTGGCTCTAATTCAGCAACATGATCACATGATGAACTCCAGATCAAATATCTAGTGGAGAACGAGTCCTCTTTTATCAACAGTATCTTTACAAAAGAAAAAATGTGTGATTAAAAACCTTGAGATATTATACAGGTTACATTCTCTCTTTCCTCTTTTTCATTTCTCTTTTAACATTATTAGTTAAAGTCACTTAGCTTTTGCAGTACCTGCATTATGATTGGACCCAATGATGTTAGAAGTCTTTTCCTACCTAAATGATTCCATTATCCTATCTTTTCTTGTTCAGTCCTGTCGATCTAAACCAATTCTTAACTACAATTTATTAGCCATCTTGACTTTGCATTCTGCTTAGTAGAAGCTCAACTATCCCTTTTGAAATAAGTATTTCAATATTTGTGCATGGAGGAAAGAAGAGAGCTTCTTTAACAGTAAAAGGGTCATATACTATTAAGCAATGTTTCTGTTTATCCAAATACTGTTGTTCCCTGGACTTGGCCTTTAAGGTGGAGTAAGGCTAAGGCTGATAGAGTTAAGGCAACATTATAAATATGTTCAAAGACTATCATTGCCCCAACACAAAGATTATAGCATTGGAACAAAGACAGTAACAATGCCCTACATTCAGGGACACAATATGCTGAAAACCCACGGATGGGAAGTCACGTAGCAGAGGGTCCCCCCCCTTTAAATTATGTCATTTCTGCTCTGTGCTTTCATACAGAAGACCATGGGAATGAATCAGGAATTTTCTGATGGAGAATGATGCCAGCACTTAACTCACATTTCTAACAGAGTTGCTCCCAGACATACAGTGAAAGTATTGGGAAAGATTAGACTACCACTGAGGATTACGCCATCCTTCAACAAGCTTCCTCTTTGTAATGTCCTTCAGCATTCATAAAGAAAGGAAAATATACAGCCCTAATGCTTACTGGCTATTAAGTATTGCTACCGTGTAAAGTTCTTGTTAAAGCAGTTACAGTTGGTGTAAAGGTCTCCATCATATCTCTTTCATATATAAAATATATTCTACAATTCTACAGGTCTACCTAAAAACAATCTGAAATTCAACAAAGGCAAATGCAGGATTCTGCACTGAAGAGGAATAACACCAAGCACCAGCACAGGCTGGTGGAGAAGGACTTGGAAATTCTATTGGAAAACAAGCTGTCCATGAGCCAGCAGTGTGTTCTGGTGGCCAAGAAAGCCAATGGTGTCCTGGGGTGCATCAGGAAGAGCAGTGCCAGCAGAACAAGAAAGCTGATTCTGCCCCTCTACTCAGCCCTGATGAGGTACATCTGGAGTGGTTTGTCCAGCTCTGGGCTCCTCAGTACAAGAGAGACAAGGAGTTCTTGAAGGGAATCCAGCAAAGGGCTACAAAGATGATAAGGAACAGAAGCATTTCCCTTACAAGGAAAGGATGAGAAAGATGGGACTTTTCAGCCTTGAGAAAAGACACTTGAGAGGAGGATCTTGTCAATGTAAGTACCTGAGGGGAGTGTTGAGGATGGATCTAGGCTCTGTTTGGTGGTGCCAAGCAATAGAACAAAACACAACAGGCACAAAATGATGCACAGAAAGTTTCACCTGACCAGGAGGTGTGGAGTCGCCCTTACTGCAGAAATGTAAAAGAGCTGTTTGGACACAATCCTGTTCTAGGTTCTCTAGGATGATCCTGCTTGAGCAGGGAGGTTGGATCAGATGACTCCCTGTGTTCCTTTCCAACCTTACACATCCTGTGGTTCTGTGATAGCTCATGACAGACTAGAAAAGGGTCTGGTTGGCAAAAATAGGGAGAGAAGCGCAGATAAGCATCTTCTGTAAGATTTACTTCTCTTTTTTTAAGCCATATTTTCTCAAGTAATCTGTCTTTAGAAACTGAGGGGTTTGCATGCTTTTATATGTACAAATTATGTCTCTCTACTCATAAAAGAAAACTTGAAAAGTTGAATTACCACCATTCTCCTACCTGCAGCAGAGACAATAATTTTATTCTAGAATAGAAGTTCAGAAAAGGCACAACTACAGAGTTATCCTGCATTTTCATGCCTATAGAATTGCTTCTACTTTAGGAACCTTTGACTTTTAAATAGACATATATATCTATTCATTTTAGGTTGAAGCAAAGCAATTGTACTCATCTTTAGGTATATGGGAAAAGAGCAGTTTTTGAAGATACAGGGTATATAGGGTGTTTAATTACAATAGGTAGTGCATACATTTAAAAATATGCATTAAAATATATGCAGAATATCAATAAACAACCAAAAGAATTTGCTGGAAAGCAAAACAAAACAAAACAACAAAATCCCAACACTTTTTTGCAGAAACCTATACTGAATAACCTCCCAAATTTCAGTTTGGCTTAAGTTTTCAGTATTTTGATTATACCTGGTAAAGTTTGTGATCCCCATTTATATTCTCAGGTTCTGCTGCAGAATTACTGTTACTGTTCACAACTGACATCAAAATGCTGAAATCTTTAGCTCTTTATGAGAATATGTGTCTTTACAAGACTCTGATGACCTATATATCTCTTACCTTTTCTCCTAGGAGTCTCAGAAATGCACAAACTTTTATCTAACAACAATTGCTGCTTAAATGTAGAGAGTTTGAGCTTAGCTTAAAGTTACATTTAAAAAAAATAAAATCCTTTATGTTCTTGCAGAAGCCATTTACTCTGAAACATGCCACTGTTTGTCCGTAGTTACATTATGTATTAATAGTTGTCTGCTTTAGCTTAGGAAAACTTTCTCCTTTAACATATTTAATTTTGGAAAGGTAGGTCATTTTAATTGTCCTAATTAGGAAACTGTGGGGCAATGTCTTATCCTCAGTCTTCTGTTCTATTTAAGAGAATCAGAAAGTTCCAGCTTACTAAGTGGAAATCCACAGGTAAGAAACTGTTGCTATAAACATATATTTGAAAAGTCCAGCTTGTTTATAGAAAGAAATTTTAGGCAATTATGTACTTTCCTGTCTTTTAAACAGGGATTTAGCCAGATAAAGTTGCATTGCACTGAAAGTTATTTGGTATCACATCAGTTATAGGTTTATTGTTTTGCACTAAATGGTTCTGTAATTCCCTTGACCTGTGGAGTGCATTGGGTTCTTCCCTTCAGCCCACCCCCCTGCTTGTATCCCACTGGTTGTGTTCTGCTCCTCCCCGCCATGTTTCCTTGGCTTTAAAACTCTTAGCAACCTCGTGGTCTGGGCTTTTTCTTACCTTGGAATAGGTTTCCATAATAAACTGGGAATGTGGTCTCAGATAAGAAATGTCCTGATGTTTTGCCTTTTGTCCTGAAGACTTGCTTTATTTCCCCACAGTTCAAGCTAGCCAGGGACCTGGGGGAAATAGAAGCCAAAATGATGTAGTTACAAGGCAGGCTCTCAGAGCAATGATTCCATAGAATTTTTTTTTACTAGAGATCTGCAAATAACTTCTCATTTTGATCCCATAATATGAAACATGAATTTTTAAATGTCAGTGTTTGACTCCTTAGTTTTTAAAAGAATTATAAGCCTTTCTTTTTCTAATGTAAAAAACTATGAAATAAACTATATAACATATGAGATTTTCACAGATAAAGTGCTTAGTTTAAAACCATGAAAGTTACCAGTATTTCAAAGACCCTCTACACAACAAAGCTTCTCCTCCACCTGTGGATCAAACTTCATCAAATGAAAAACTCAGTTACGCGATTTTTTCATTGACAGCCTATGTACACTGACTAGATTATTTCAACATGCTATTCCTTAAGCCATTACACAATTCTGCAATTTTTACAAAATCTACTAGAAATATAAGTTGGAATGATCTTAGAAACAGTTTATTACGTTCTAAACATCTCCATTCCTATTATCTTATTTTCAAGCTCACCTTTTAGAACATGTAAGATTTAAAGAGACATGTTCACTACATAAATTAAGCTACGTATTTTGCTGTGTCACAAAAAATATGGGGCCATGTGTATGGCTCAGCTCTGTGCTGAGACAGCCAATATAAGTTAAAATGCATAAATTCTCCTTAGATATCCCACCTCAACTTTATCACAGGATAAATACATTTAGCTCATCATTCTATTGCATCATAGGATGGCTTGGGTTGGAAGAAACCTTAAAGATTATGAAGTGCCTTGCCATGGGTAGGGACACATCTCACAAGAGTAGGGTGCTCAGAGCCCTATCCAGCTTTGAACAGTTCTAGTCATGAGGCATCCACAGTTTCTCTGGGCAATCTGTTCCAGTGCCTCATCATCCTCACAGTAAAAGATTTCTTCTTACTATCCAATCTAAACCTGGTTTCTTTCAGTTTGAAGCCATACCATCTTGTCCTGACACTGTTGCCTACAAATGGGCCAAACACGTGGCTCTGAGATTGTTTTGAGAGTGCTGGGAGAATTCTTCACAACATCCTGATCTTTACAGAGGTTAGCCAGTCTATGCTTAGTACAGGATTCTGCCTTAGCAATGTACTCTGGATGTTTTGGACAGACAGACATTGCTGTCTGGAATTGCTTGTCTGGCTTGCTTGCCTGCAAGCTTGCTGCTTCTTTGCTCTTGCATAGAGATAATAATAAATAATCATATTTAACCTTCTGATTCATGGAGCCCATGTAGCTCTATTGCCCCAAGTAGGGGCCTAATTCTCCTACATCTGGTGACCCTTTGTGATGCTCTGAGTGCTGGCTGCAGCCAGATTCTTCTCATGATTCAACGCATCTTGGCTAGAACCTGGGAATTATCCATACCGGGGCAAGCTGGGAAGAAACCCAGGACCGGGACTGCAGAATGGCAGGAGACTGGGGCCATGCTGGAGCCATGCTGGAAAGGGAGTGCGGCCAGAACCATCTGGGAAACTACAGACCACAGAACCGAGGGGTTGATCACTGCTCTCTGCTACTACAGAGACTGAGATACTCTGCTCCCTCTGCTCCTTTTGGAGAGTTTTCAGTCTGATTCCGAAAGCTCAGAGCCTATCAGGGTGAGAAAAGTGATCCCCCCCAGTGCAGCAGCTGGGAGGATCGACTTACTCTCAGATATGGATTCTGAGCAGNAGCTATGTTACCACCATGGAACAAGCAGTATCTCAGTTACAGGAGGGAGTAGCAGCGTTAGAAGATGCATTGCAGGCGCTGGCTGCCCCACAAGTGACTGCACCTGCAGCCATCCTGGCAGCTGCTGCTGAGCCCCCCACGGACCAGCCTGCCACCGCAGAGCCTCCTCAGCTGTTTCGGAGCAAGCTGTGGCTCGGCATCCCATCCCGCCCATCCTGGATGCCAAAGGGGGAAGCAGCGCCAGTTCTCCCTCCTCCTCCTTCAGCAAAAGCCTCAGTGAAGTCAAGATCTGCTCTGATTTCAGCTCAGCAGCCCACTCTGCCCACTCCAGGACCAGCCTGGCCCTCCCGTTTCAGCATCTTCTGACACGCCTCCTCCTGCTGGCTCGGAGAGAGCGCTGCCATCTCCAAGTCCCACATCGACACTGGGGGCCTCAGAAGGACCTCAGGACGTTCGCCCCATCCTGCGCAGCTGACCATAGGGACTGGGACTTGCAAAAAGACACTGGGGAGGGGGCAGAGGAAAGCCTTCAAGCACCTGAGAATGGGTTTGGTTTAACCNCTTGAGAAATGGGGATTTTTCACAAACAGCTGAGTCGCCCACCACACTTGTGCCTGCCTCCTCCTCTCTCACAGAATTCATCGTGGAAGCAGCGGTGNATTCAGAGCTTTCCCAGATGCTGGACAGGCTGACAGAGACAGGACTATAGCCTGGTCAGACACAGCTGTGTCTGTTCAAATCGGCATCAGGCCGATAGCCCGGGTGATCTTTCAGCCTGTCCCCACTGATATTTGGGCACAGGTGAAATTCTTAGGTTACAACCTGATGGCACCTGAGAGATGTATCAGTTTGTTCACCACCAATCCATATCAATACCTTACAGGTATCCTGGACTAATGGAATAATAAATTGCCTGATCCTTCATGCATTTCGATATGGGTGTCCTTTGCCACATATTTAAAAAAANCCTGGCAGCTGCTGCTGAGCCCCCCACGGACCAGCCTGCCACCGCAGAGCCTCCTCAGCTGTTTCGGAGCAAGCTGTGGCTCGGCATCCCATCCCGCCCATCCTGGATGCCAAAGGGGGAAGCAGCGCCAGTTCTCCCTCCTCCTCCTTCAGCAAAAGCCTCNCTGGTATGTGGAAACCACAACCTTCCATTTTCAAACTCAGTTGTTGCTTGTGCTGGAACTGGGGGTAGGTTTTTTGAATTTAGGTTTTTCTGCATTAGTCTCTCACAGGATCAACTGAAATGACATCTCCCTGATCCATCTAAGGTGTTCTCAGACCTCCTTCTTCGTTTATACAGTTTGTACTCCTTCCCACAACAAGGGCCCTGTGGAAAGGATTTACAAACATCATGTTTTGTAATAATAGAAAGAAGGTGAGATGTTGAGATGGACTAAACACTTGGCCCTGAGATTGTTTTGAGAGTGCTGGGAGAATTCTTCACAACATCCTGATCTTTACAGAGGTAAGCCAATCTATGCTTCGTACGGGACTCTGCCTTATCCATGTACTCTGGATGTTTTGGACAGACAGACATTGCTGTCTGGAATTGCTTGTCTGGCTTGCTTGCCTGCAAGCTTGCTGCTTCTTTGCTCTTGCATAGAGATAATAATAAATAATCATATTTAACCTTCTGATTCATGGAGCCCATGTAGCTCTATTGCCCCAAGTAGGGGCTAAATTCTCCTACATGACACTGCATGTTCTTATAAATAGTCTCTCTCTGTCTTTCTTGGAGGCTTTCTTCAGTTACTGGATGGCCACAATTAAGTCACCCCAAATCCTTTTCTTCTCCAGGCTAAACAATCTCAATTCTCTCAGCCTTACCATGCAGAAGAATAGCTCTATCTGTTTAATCCTTTTTGTTAACCTCCTTTGGACTTGCCCCAAGAGGTCCATATCCTCTCTCTGCTGGGACCCCAGCACTAGGGGTGACATCACACCAGCCCAAAGTAGAGGGGCAGAATCCCTTCCCTTGACTTTCTGTCCATGCTGCAGCAGCATGGAAAACCTGAATATTGAATGATTCATGATGAATCTTTCAGCCATCCTGTCTTTAATAAAAGGGTGCACACTGGATTATTCATTTACTGGTGTCCATGTGTAATCTAAACAGCTAAATTAAGGAAATTGAATCTTCTAAGGAGACTCTAAATGCTGGTTTTGTCACTACTTTCTCAGACAGGCCTGTCAATCTTTTTAAGGTTAGACATAAAAAAAGGTCATGCAATGGTTATAAGGTCAAGGCAGAAGAATTCACACACTTCTAATTGAAGAAGAAGGCATGACCCTGTTGCCTGCTAATTTAATATTATGGGGACTGCCTTCTAGGAGGGGTTGGTTGTTCACAGCCCACTCAGTATGGGTTGTGATGTTAGCTTTAAATTCTTATCAGGCTAAACAAAGACACCATGTCTGGGATCTCTCCCACATGTCTGGGATCTCTTATGCTTACTGTATAATCATCTAAATTCTGTGACTAAATTCTGACTGTATAATCATCTAAATAGTCCACTATTTAGTCTATAAAGTTTTACAACACACTTCAACAAGCATTCTGTTCTCACAACAAACCTCAGTAAGGAGTAAGGGGTAGCATATGGTAGCCACACTTCGCCAAAACAAAGCCAGAGAGGACAGAAATAAGGATAGAAAAGAAAGAGAAAAAAGAAAATCACCAGTCCTTAGGTCCCACATTGGTCTTGCCACCATGGATGGTTTGTGTGGGAACCCAGGGCAAAGAGAGTATCCCTCTGACTGCTCTGGAGGATCCTGGCCTCCAGGAAAGCATCTCAGCTCTTCCATCTCCTGCCATCTCTGGCCAGCTCTCCCAAGGTCAAGAATAAAACTTCCATTTACTTGCAACACCCAGTGAGAAAAACATACAAAAAAAAAAGGCTTGATTAAAAAAAAAAATCTACATACTAAAGCATACAGTATTTTCTAAACTCTTTCATTTTTTTTTTTTTAAGTAATGTTGTTTCAGCTATAGTTCTTTAAGATCAGTACTGCCCAATGCTTGTAGGAAATGTAGAATCAGAAAGAAATTATAAGTATGACCGTGTAGCCAAAGAGGCTAAAGAAGGAATTCAGCTCGAAGCATGGTTTGAATAATGCAAAGAAACTGGTCAGGCTTGCCCAAGCACATTCCTTCCCCAAAACTCTCTCAGTAAAGCAAAGACCCTTTTCCTGTCACCTTATAAGGAAAGTATCAATGTACCCCAAGATAACCTAATCGATACAAATCCAGTAGCCCCTATAGGTTGTAAACTAATGTTGTTGTATTAGTATACATTAGAAGATTGGATAGTTAAGAAATAGAATATTCAATGTATCAGTGATATAAACCTCTGTACGAGAAAGCACGGGATCTTTTCTCTTTCTCTTTCCGCTATCTTTCTCTCTCTCTCTCTCCATCTCTCGATCTCCCCCTCTATTCTGTTCTCATTTTTGTCCTTTGCTCCTACCCTGATCTCTTACCCATCTCCTACCCCTTGCTCATGCCCCTCTCTCTCCCACGCTTTAGCCCTTTTGCTCCCCTTCTCCCTGACTCGCCCGATTGTCTCCTTTGAGCCTGCTCTGAGCCCTCTCTGCCGGCTCAGGGCAGTGTTCCTGGACTCACGCCCTGAAATAAACCGCTTATTCCTAACTCTTTTACTAGAGGCCTCCGACCGTGTCCTGTACCGTCCATATTGAGAAATTATTTCGATACAAATGCTGACTTCAACAATGAGTTCTAAAGATTTATTTCGATTCAGACTATAATCATGTTACTTCTGGAGTGGCATAATTCCGTAAAAGTTAAGAAACTTTAGGAGCTTTTTCAGCATTTGCCTTGCTTTTCTCCCTCAGAAAAATGAATATACCAGACATTCAGAAAAGTCATTATTTCTGACCCCTTTTTAATTTTCCTCCATAGCTCAGAATTGTTTAGCTTTCTGCTGAGGGATGGTATCAGACAGAGATCCATATGAACAGAAAACTGTCCATTACCTTACCCCATTGTGCATTCTATTCTTCACAATCTTTTATTTCTAGAAAGTACATTGCAGAGGAGAAAGAGCCTTTAGGGTATAGTACATTTCAAAACACAATTAAACTAAATTCTTCAAGTGGAAATGTGAAATGTATTTGTATTCTGTTAAAGCCTTTGGCCTTATCAGCCACAGTGCACTATATAACAAGGTCATTAGCAACAAACCACATAAAATGGAGAACATACATCAGCAGAAGAAGAACAAACATGAGTCCAAAACATCACAATAACTTCCCTTACCTGTTCTTGTTTGCTTGCTGAGCTCTCAAACATCGTGGCTCTCTGAAATACAAAAAAGCATAACAGCTTGAGTCAATATTTGCCAACCAAAGTGAATGATTTTATTTAGCATGATGACTGGATCCCTTGAGCAAATATATCTTGTAGGGAGCATAACAACTGCGGGTCAGCCTGCAAATCAATCAGAAGTGTCCAACTACTCTAAATATACATTGTATCGAGGGGAAGCTTAGCAGCTGCTCCAAGCTTCTCCTCACAAACAAAAGATAAAATTATAAATTTGGTTTTCCATCAAAATCTATTAGGAATACAAACCAGAATGATTTCATAATAAACTTGTGCTTTCCTTTTCTTGCTTTTGGTTTGTCAGCCAAACCAAGATGGTTTGTCCCAGTTTGAATTTCAGGGAATGAGTAACTTCTGATTCCTGTTCATATAGAGTCCTTCAAAGAGTTTAGGTAATACTAAAACAAATGTCTATTTAAACAAGTTCATTTTGGATATGGGCTGAGAGGTACATTTAAAAAAATTATTTCATACCAATTACTACAGGAAGCAAATTCTGTTGAATAGTGAACTGCATCTGAAAATCAATACAAGGAAATGTCCCTTTTACTCATGGAAGTACCAAATGAAGTAAAGTTTTAATCCAATTTCCCTTTTCTTCAATAAGTACAAACTATAATTATGATATGGACCAGCTGATGATTAGTCCTTTTGTTTTGTTCTGTGCTGCCATTACGTAGCATTACAAAAAAACAGACATTTTCTGTTTCAAGAAAATTCATCTTCCTTTCAATTTTTCCAAATAAATACTGCAGTCAAAAACGCTTCACCATATGAAAGTGCTGATAATATAAAAATGTTTCCTAGTCTTGAGGGAAAAAAAAAAAATCTCTTCCATCAACCTATTTCACAGTTATGCAACTTCTCAAATGCAAGAGAATCTAGAAAGATAACCTGTTGTGGGTGTGGGAACAGGGTTTTGCTGTCACAAAAAGCTTGTGTTGGGACTACTAAATGAATGTTTCATCCTCTCTTGCCTGTAGGAAGACAAGGTATCTACACAATCAATTAATCTGTCTCTGTGCATGCAGACCAAAGGCCGGAATAGGAGCTTTCCTTGTCCAGCTGCCTGGAAGCTCAGATGTTCTTTTTCAGAACATTTCTGCATATAACAAAAAGAGGGAGTTTTCAGTGTTATATGCTGATGATATGAGGCACAACGAAACCCAAAACTGAGCAAGAACAAAGCCAAGACAAATATGAGGATGCAAGTGGTTATCTTTAGGGTAGTGTGGTATTAGTAGATTTATAACAAAAAATTTAAGTTTCTCCAAAGTTATGATTTTAATCATGCCTAACATGCAATGCAGGAAAAAGGGGGATCTAAAATTTGTATGGTATTGTCAGCATATTTCATATATTAGCCAGGAAAAAAAACCAAAACAAACAACTTCAGGGTTTCAAGCGCTCCATTAGAACAAAACTCCTGTGAAGACAGAGAGAAGCCCACACACTCTGTAGTCGAATTTGTAGACATGTTATGCAGGCTGCAGTTTGCCACAATTCAAAAGTCATCCTCAATTTCATCATCCATACAGGTGTATTTGCATTCTTTGCATTTGCATTTTGACTACTTCACAATGTGTTTATCCAAATAAAATCGTATTTCTGAAGTGAAATAAATTAGGAGTGATCAATTATTATTTTAGAATCACAAGATTAAATGTGATCAGTTAAATATGCATAATTAACAGAAAGTACTAAATAAAGATGCCTAAACTATTTCTACAAGTTTGTGTATTTAAATCAGAGGATCAAGGGTGTTCATTATTGACATCCTAATGAGTACACAGTATATGGGTATTTCTGTAAAAATAGCTGAAAACTCCTCATGCTATTCCATATAAAATCCTTTATATGTTTTAACATATACACAGCAAAGAGGCTTTGATTAAATAGAGTATGGTGCTATTAAAGCCATGTTCATGGGCTTCTTTCCTGTGGTGTAGTGAACCATTCATTTAAAGAGCTGCAGTAAATGATCTTTGTGGATCCCTTCCAACTGTGAATCATTCTGACATTCTCTGAAAAGTGGACAAAATTTTGCAAAATAAACTAGGCCCCCCAGTAGGAGAAGGGAGGAGACTGATACCAGAAACACAGCAATAAGCTGAAAGATAAACCTATGCTGTTTATTTACAGATAACTTCATTTCCTCAAATTCAAATAGCCAAGTCCTTTGGCTTAACAGCTGACTGCTCCTATTTATCAAGAGTAAGATTAACACAGACAGCAAATAAAACAATAATAATAATAATAATAATAATAATAATAATAATAATAATAATAATAATAATAATAATAATAATAA
>VWZN01019041.1:18366-29155 GCA_013396955.1 Regulus satrapa
TCTTAAGCACAGGTATATAAAACACAAAAGTACAACTATTCTTAAAAATTGTGGCATGACTACACTTTCACAGATCTCACTATAATGTGGTGTTATTTAAAGGTGCTATGTGTTGCAATTCTAAACCTGAAAATCACAGTATTGAAGCCTTCTTGACTCATGGAAACAAGCTGTTTATTTTTATTTTAAAACTTCTGCTTATATTCAAACTTTTATTCAACAGATACACTTCCCATTTGCCACCTTTGAGCTAGAAACAGTAACACAAGACACTGGAATATCAGAAGATGAAGTAACCAAGTCTTTATTGACATGCATGCTTTTTATAGTGTATTTCATGGTGCTAGAAATGGATTGGTTAACTAAGAATACTCTAAGCTTATTGGTGCAGGAAGGACCAACATCCCTTGGTAAACATCTTAATAAAATATCATGTATCTCATGCAAAATAATCTGAATAAACAGCAGGTGCAAGTCTGTTTCCATTCATTCTCCAGACTTTCTCATGGTCAGCCTGAGAAGCTTCAACCTTCTTCTTCTCCCTGACTGCTGTTAGTATCCACATCCATTTTTCTTTGCATTTTAGATTTCTGAATGTGTATCCTTTATCCAACCAGCGAAGTATTTCTAGGCACTTTGTAAAGCAGTATGTGAAGTATTTAAGTTCTACTTCCACAAAGTACTTAAAGGTTTGAGGTCAGAGTTAGCAAATGTCTCTGTCACACTAAGAACACCAGCCAATACCATGCTATGTATCACAGAATCACAGAATAAGGTGAGTTGGAAGGGACTCACAAGGAGCACTGAGTCAAGCTCCTGGCCCTGCACAGGACCATTCCCAAGAGTCTGACCATGTTACTGAGAGCATTGTCTAAATGCTTCTTTAACTTTGTCAGGCTAGGCTGTGGCCACTGCCCTGGGGAGCCTGTTCCAGTGCCCAAACACCCTCTAGGTGAAGAACCTTTCTCTAATATTCAACATAAATTCCCCTGACACAGCTTCAGGCCATTCCCTCAGGTTCTGTCACTGGGCACCAGAGAGAAGAGAACAGTGTCTTCCCCTCCTCTTCCTCTCACCAGGAAGTTGTAACTGCATTGACATCTCCCATCAGTCTCTCCTTCTCCAGGCTGAACAGGCCAAATTACCTCAGCTGCTCGTCACATGTCTTCCCAGGGTTGTTAATGAAGACATTGAAGAGCAGAGGGCTGAAGATGGAGCACTGTGGAACCCCTCCAGTGACAGGTTTCCAGTCTGCTGTCACCCTATTCACTGTAATCCTTTGTACCTGACTCATGAGCCAGTTGCTCACCCATCTCATGATGTGTTTATCTAACTGTGGGCTGTACGTTTTGTCCAGAAGGACCTTGTGAGAGATGATATTGAAGCCTTTACTGAAATCTAAAACAATTACAATCACCTGGCTTCTCTTGATAAACTAGATGATTTATCTTTTCCTTTCCTAAAAGAAAATCAGTTTTGATAAGCAGGACTTTCCTCCATGCTGGCTGTGACTACACTGTCTTCCAAGTACTTTTCAGTACCCCCAGAATAATCTTCTCCATAACTTTACCAGGCACTGAAATGAGACTGACAGGCTTGTAGTTTCCAGGGCCCGCCTTCTTGCCCTTCTTAAAAATCATGACACTGTTCGTCAGCTTCCAGTCAGCTGAAACCACTCTGGATTCCCAATATTGCTCAAATATTATTGAAAGAGGTTTTGAGATGACATCACCAGTTATTTGTGGATTCTTGGATTAATTTTATCAGGCCTCATAATACTGACAAGTAATGTTCTTATACTAATGCTCTCTGTCTTCAAAGCCATCAGCATAGCTCAAATAACTTCACTTGAATATATATGCAAGCTGTGTATATTAATGTCATAAAAGACATAAATATTCTTCCTTTCACAATGTCAAAGTAGAATTGCTTTTATTTCACAGATGAAATATTGTCAACCCATCAAAAGTTTTACTCTCTTCAAAACCCATTACTCCCCTACTTCGAAGAACTTTTAATTTTCTGTGCCTGTCATTTCAAGCCATTCTAGTCCTCAAGAGCGGCATGCGGAAAAGAATACATACATTATCTGATGAGCAAGCTCTGTTGCAACATTTGTCTTCATGTGTGAAGAGAAATTGAATGACTCTGAAGCGGTATAGCAGCCAACGCTATTCCTGAGTTAACCACTCTTGTCTCACTATATGTGAAGACAAGGGACATAATCAGACATCACTCAATATATAATTTGCGTAAAATACTAATGTTTTGGCTTTGCAAATGTGCAGGAGATAAACCAGGGTTTATCTGTAATCTGTATATCAGTGTCATGTTTTGGAAAAAAATTTGTATGTCTTATTTCAACAAAATCTTTCCAGCTTTGAAAAGTTATTTATTCTTTTGTCCTTTCAACAAATTTAGGGAAAAAAAATGCAATAAGAGAAAAAGGTCTCTCATGCAATAAAACTACAGTCCATGGACTAGGACATAAAGTGAAAGAAGCAGGAGAGATAGAGGTTGGAGTAACTGTCATACATACTTAAGGATCACTAAATTAATCCTCTGTCTTTTGTTATTTTAGTATTTATTTCCTAAACAGATGTTGACACTTGCAGGTATTTATGACTACATTGTGATATATTTTGAAACTCTAAGCATTTTCTATATGAAGCTATATTAGTTAAAGTCTGTAGAATTAGACATGAGCTTGTCAGTTAATCAATGAGAAAATAATCTAATAATTCTTGATTGCTAATTTGATTCCAGTAAATAAACTGAATATTGCTAGGGCTTGTGACCTCATGTGTGTCATCATACGTACATTCCTATGCAAAACACTCCTTTCTCTGAAATACAACTTCAGCTCTACCTTACTAACTAATGAAAGATAAACACCTGAATATCTTCTTGCTTTACTGTCCTCATGTATGTCCCTAGTACTCCCTCCATCTGTCTCTTAAACACCAGCCAGAACTCAAGAACTCAGAAAGCACACCTATAGGAAGATTACTTCCCCCAAAAGTAATCTTCTGCAGGAGGAGGCAGAAGAGCAAGAGAAACCCAAGCACCAACTTCCCCAGCATGATGGAGCCAGTGACTGTGCCAGGTGACACCAGGTGGAGGAAGAGCAGGAGAAAGAGCAGGAGAAAGAAGCACGGAAGCTGGCCAAGCTGCACTGTGAGCAGGAGAGGAGTCTGGCAGAGGTGGAGGAGGAGATTCAGACACGGAGAACAGTTTCTAGCATGCCACTTCAGCATGCATCAGACTGACAGACAAAAATAATAATTGGATGGAGGCAGGATGAATTTGCAGGCCTGCTAGGGTAATTCAGAAGGCTTGTTTGGCAGCATTGTCTAAAGAGACAGCATTATCTATTTGCCTCACACATACTATTATTACAAGTGTAAGCACATCAATTCTCTGTTCTCAGACCTAACACACACAATTCTGTCTGTCTTTGGCTGCTATTCCCACCTTTTTTTTTTTCCTCTTTCTTCTTGATTTGCACTACAGGCAAGTACTCAGTGAATGAAGCTTACCATTTTGATTGCCTTAGCTCTGACATCTAGTGAGTAAGATCTTCTCAAAGAAGACTTAAAAAAAAAATTTTTGAAAAAATCAGTTGTATTTTTTCTGTATAAATCCTAAAGACTTGGGGTAGTGATCCCAGGGAGAGGGGAAGGTAAAACTAAACACAGGTCAGTCTCCAGTATTTTATATAACAGTCCAAGTTGGTACCTATGTAGCCTTCATGGTCAATACTCTCACTGAAGTGGAAATAAGTATCTCCAAACTGCACATCCCCAGATCTTGCCAGTCTGGGAATTAAAACCATGGTAGTTTAATACCATAGCTTCTTTGTATCATAGTAAAATTGATCACAACTCCGAAATGTTTCAAGTTTTTGCGGTTTATGAAGTAGCTGAGTTTCTGAACAATATTTGATCAATTACCATGTACCTTTCAACAATATTTGGATTCTAAAGTTTTCCATGAGATAGTTTTCCATTGCTGCTGCTGTGTGAAGTGACAAGTCTTCTCTTTCTGGCAAAATTTTAGCTCTTATCCTGTTCTTGTCAGAGACAGACTCAGGCAAATGTTGCCTATGAACCCTCTCATATATTCTGCCTTCCAATCAAACTTATTAATTTTTCTCAGCGAAGTCGAGTTGGTTAATCAATAAGGCAATTTATTAGTTTGTTGATAAGGGACAAGCAAACAGTGCAGGAGATGAGGTGACTGTGCGCTCCACCAACACATCTGTCTTACGCTGTGTTGGTTTATGGGCAGTCTCTGGTGGGGCTGTGACTTGCCTGCGGTGCTGGGACACAAGTCTGAGCGCCAGCCCCAGGTCTCCCAGGCGAGCTGCAGTGGCTACAAGCTTCCACTAGGTCTGGACAAGGCTGGAACATGTTTGCCAGGTTACACTCCTAGCAAGGAGGTACAGCCCTGACAAGTTCTTACATGCCTGCAACAAGCCCACAGTTTTCCTTATAAATGAATACACTTTATAAGAAATTGATACAATTCATGATCACGTGCTAAAGCAGTAGCAAAAAGTAAAAAACAAAACAAAACAAACAAAAAAAAAACTTCGGTAATTTACAGCAAAGTGATTTGAACAAAAAATCTAATGAAATAATCATATTTTAATTTGTTTCATGTTTTGTTTCAAAGTTCAGCGTTCTTGTTTTATACTGATTTCATGGTATATTTACATAATGGCATGAAGCACTATGCAACATCTCACAAAACTATATACAAAAAAAATTGTATTTAGTTAGGTTTTACCAAGAATTTTACAATTTTGCAAGCCTATGTTAATGTTGCTAGTCTGTATGTAAACATGCACAGCAGGTGTGGAGTTTTTAGATGCAGACTAGTAAATCATTCTACCCAGACCCATTTCTCTTCAAATAAAATCAGCATATAAATGATGCTCAAAGACTAACATCAGTTACTTTGATAGTATTAAAATTAATATTCCTAAAACACACACCAAAAGAAACAAACAAACAGCACAACATCCTCCTCCCCGCCCCTCCCCAAAAAAACAAACAGAAAAAAAAAAAGAACAAAAAAAAACCCCAAAAAACCCAAAAATACTCCTGCAAAAAACCCTAAGCCATACAGTGCCTTCCTAATGAGAGGGTAAAAGTGGTCACTCATTTACTTCACTTCATTAGTGGACCCTCTACAGTCACAGCAATATAGTTATCATGGAAGTTTATTTGGTATTAAAACCAGCTTCCAAAATAAGAGTAACTTTCAGAAGGGGTACAATACTATTATTTTATCTTTGGTCCAAGCAAAACCAAAATAACCAAGCTAATGACAAACTACTTTTCAAATCTTCACCTGGTCTAGATATCTGGTTTGTTTGTAATCACTAAGAGTGACAATAACCATAACATAACCAGTTAATAATAATAATAATAATAATAATAACATCACCAGTGTGTGGCTTAGTCTGGGTCTCATCTCTCTTGAGTACAACAGTGATGAAATCTGTATATCCTCTATCTGTATATCCTCTACAAGACATAGTCAGCCACTTGAACCATAGCCTTATGAGGCTGACATTTATATCTTTCTAACTTTGCAATGGGAACTGTTTCTCCCAACTGCATTGAATCTTTCTCATGTGCTCTTCAACTTTTAATTCTTTCTTTTATCAAAAATGGTCTCAGTATAGCAAGCTATGGATTTCTCCCCTTTTACTTATCTATAGCTTTATATTCAAAAGTAATATTTTAATCTGGAAAAATTACTTCTACTATAATTTTACTCTTTAAAGAAGCCCATTAAGAGAAATAAAATTCATCAACGCTCTACAATTTTCTTTGTATTTGCAAGACTTACTTCCTTAGCACTGCAAAATGTTAGTAGAATTACAATATATTCAATAATCTACCTCAATTATCTCAAGACGGTTTTGACTTCTAGTAGTTATTACAGATAACTCTCAGTGCAGATTTATTCTGGCTTTGAGATCCAAAACTTTTATTATGTTGCATCTCCTGAATCTACTTCCACTAATACACATTCCACTAATACACATCAACAAAATTAATCTGTCTGGAGGAACTTGTGGTGTGACTGGAAAGTTCAAAGGCTTGGCTTTGTCTACTCTAACAATCTTTCTTTGGCTTTGGTTTTTTGGGGTTTTTTTGTTTGTTTGTTTGTTTTTTTAGGTTTTGGAGGTTGGTTGGTTGGTTGGTTGGTTGGTTGGTTGGTTGGTTGGTTTTTTGTGCCTGATCAAGGAATGTATCATTAAGAGGGAAATGAACTCAGCTTCTCCCATGGGTCAGGTTGCTTCTGCCAATCAAAACCCCTTCTATAAATAAGGAATAACTACTAGTGACTTCACAGCTCTGGACTTGATTTTGTTTTGGTTGGTTTGGTTTGGGTTGGGTTGTTTTGCTTTTAACTAGTCAACTTAAATTTTCCTTAATTGAGAGTGTCAGGAAATAAGAAAAAGCAACTTTCAGATCTCCTTTTCCTTCCATAGTATCCCCTTCTTACAGGTACAAAGACAAAAGCTGAGCATATCTTTTTCAAGATACCTCAAGAGAATTTAAGTCTTGATGAAGGTTTTATCTATTTTATTTGTATGCCTGTAATTCTCTTGCAATCTGCTGACTTCCACTTTTGTCAGGGACTTGACTCAGTTGGGGGGAGGGAAGTACCTTTACTTAGTTTTCATCCCCTTATATGTAATATTTCATATGCTTTTCTGTTAGCCTAGCTTCCAAATCAACTATGCCATTTAAGAATTTAAATATCACTACCACATTTTGTACCACAGAATACAAGTCTTTTGCAAAGCTTGATCCAAATTATATTTCTACCTAATAAAGCATAAATCATGACAATTTGTTCATTTTTGTTATTCCTGTAGGAGTGTGGTGTGTATATATATCCTTAATTTAAGAATGAAAGTCAGTACAAGACTGCAATATATAATACCCTATAGCATATTCTATGACATTTTCACACCTAAACATAATACAATTAATTTGTCGCTCCAAGAAATTAAGATTTTCTTAGTTTGTTGTGACTGTGTGTATAGGATTTGTGTATAGGATTTGTAAAAATTTTAAATTAACTATTTCATCTGAGTTGCTTTTAGGCTTTTATTCAGAGAACTAAAGAGGTTGAGTTTAGTGATTAAATACTGTACTGGTTTGATCACTTGAGCTGAATAATTTTGAAACTGTGCTTCAATTTAAACACAAAAACCAAACCAGTTCAAAGCCAATTATTTAAAACTTAATACAAAACAATACATTCGAGCCAATAATGACCTTACTGTATTGCCAATTTTCCAAAAGTTCTGGATCTGACAGAAAACAGAGATCTGCCTACAATTAATCCCAAAACAAACTAGTCAAACATAAAATTAAGGCTCAGTATATATTCTGATCACACTCCCCATTTTTTTTCACAAATGTAAGTGCAATTTTATATTTTCCTTTAAAATTATCTATTTAGCATAAATAGAGTCATTTTTTCAAGAGTCAGTATAATTCTTCATGTACCAGATGAACCTTTAATTTTACTCAACAATATGTGAATTCTTCTTACAGCTGGGATTTCAAATGTATTAGTAATATTTATCACTCAAAGGCACACAGGAACAGTGGAACAGAGCTGGTAGATTTTAAGGGAATTTTCCATAGAGAACAAGACCTAGCAAATCCTCAAGAGCAAGAAATCAGGCAAGACAGGCATGAGATGGCATGGCTGAGTAGGGAACAGCAGGTCAAACTAATGGGAAAGAAGCAAATGCACAGACACTGGAAACAAGGACAGGTGACCTGTGAAGGGCACAGAGAAAGTTCAGTTGTGTAGGGATGAGATGAGGAACAACAGCCTGGAACTGAATTTGGAGAGGGACACAAAGCATAACAGGAAAGGCTTCTGCAGGTGTGCTAACCAGAAGAAGAAGGTGAAAGAAAGTGATAAACACCCTCTGATAAATGAGGCCAGTAAAGCAGTAACAACTGATGGGAAGAAAGCTAAGGTACTCACCTTTTTGCCTCAGTTTTCAATGGCAACCTCTCTTCTCACACTTCTCAAGTAGATGGACAGCAGGATGGGGACTGGTGGGGGCAAAGTCTCTCCCACTGTAAGTAAGATCACTTCCAACCCAATCCACACTATTATTCTATAGAATCTTATTTAGAGATGTTAAAATGCATTAAGAACTATGATACAAGACATGCTCCTTGGAGCTATATCTTCTTCATGAATTTATGCAAATTAATTTTTTCCACCTGTAAACCATAGGTAGGTAAGTTTTCCAGTGTTCTTCAATAAAGATGAGACATTGCACATATTGTTAACTTGTTCATTCAAAATGCAAAGATTATTTTTAGGAGATTATAGCCAGGTAGAGATAGAAGATTAGATGATAGATAGATAGATAGATAGATAGATAGATAGATAGATAGATAGATAGATAGATAGATAGATAGATAGAGTCCAAAATCAAAGTTCTCACTTGGTCTTTCAGAATTATAAAACACTGGATGCGTGTACCCTAAGTCTGAAGAAATTATGTAGCACAGAAATAGTTCATATTTAACAACTTCTTTATATAAGTAATTCTACTAATGGCACTTCATGTCAATGCTTACCTTGACTCATTCCCTTGTTCATAATTATCCTCACCACATGTGATAGAACTACTGTTTTTCACTCTTGACCACAAGATTAACCAGAATCTGGGCTGCAGATTTGAAAACTAAGTATCTGATGGATCATTCATATTCTAGGAATACCTTATTTTCCTGACATAGTAGTTTATAAAGGGATGCAACTTCTAACAGGGAATTTACTTTTGAAATTGAACATTTAATACCATCAAAACTTACTCATTAAAGAGGTCCAGATAACTATTTGCCTTAGGAAGGCACGAGTCTTACATTTTCCAATTTTGAAAAGCATCATTCATGCTCTGTTTCTCAAGTAGTTGTATCTTCTTTATTAGTTTCCTCTTATTCTTTTCCCACTAGCATTTGAAGCCTGTAACCTGTAACCACTTTCTCTGTCTCTTGACAAATAGTCCTAGGAGTCCCTGAAGTTACTTTGTGAATTATACACATCACATTAGATGTCATCTTCTATTTTATATCAAAACATTTCACTTTACTTCACATGTAAGCAGAAAGGCTCTTAACAATACTGAGGTCTTGGCATCACAAAAATACAGAAAAAAATGCAGGAAAATTTGATTTATATAGTTGTTGTTTGGATGACAGGTATCTGCCAGGGAAGACAAGAGTCGCCCCTGAAAATAGAGAATATATACTCCCTCCCTCCGAATTATTATGATTTTTAAAATAATGGGCATTCAGGCAAAGGTATGGGAATAGGAATGCCAGTGCTTTACTAGGATGTTTAACAAGGCAAACAAACAACACTACAGCAGTGAAATAACAATCAGAACCAGGGTTTCCCCTTTGGAACAGTTACAGTCACAGCTGGCAGGGAGTGCTGGTGTCTCCCGGTGCACAGGGTGGGTGTGGTGATCCCCACATGGCTGCAGGGGTGTTCCGGCTCAGGCTCAGGGAACACGAGGTGATGGCGGGTCAGCCAAGACCAGGAGGGATGGAATTCCTGAGGCTGAGCGAGGAGGTACCAAGGGTCCACGGTGTTGGCTGGAAACCGTGGGCGTGTCCTGTCGGGCCCGGGGTGTGGAGTGTCAAAGGGTAGGGAGATCAGCACTGGAGAAGTGATGGGATTCCAGCAGCTGCACCAGCTCCAAGCAAGGCAGTGAAAAAGCTGACTCCGAGTTCCCAGGTACACATCTGGCAAAACCAAAGGCAGGTGGGGGTTCTAAACGAACATTTCCTACTCCTTCTGGAGAGTGAGCCCCAAGTGTCCTCACCCTGCCTTTTTACCTGGGTTGGCCCAAATACTTTGTTTTCCCCAAGTACCCCCCCAAGCACCCACATGAGTGTTTCTAGGAGACTAATGGTAAAAAAAAAATTCTACAGATAAGAAAATCCAACCTCCAACAATAGTTGACTTTAAAAGATAAATTACTGTTTTACTATTCACTATGAATCTTTTTATATTATTGCATTACCTTTGAATATACACTGAAGATCACCAAATATTACCTCACAGAAGGGATTATACCATACTGAGGGGACAATTTTTCACTTTTACACTAATCCCACATAAGGTTATCAATATGGCCTCTTTATTTGTTGTTTGCAATTAGGGTTTTAAACCAACATATCACTAAATCATATACAAACAAAGAGTAAATATATCTCTGTCATACTTACCTTTTATTATCCCTTACCTTTCTAAGTACAAAATGCTGCTAGCTCAAAATTGAAATTATTTGCACCTTTTCCGTGCTTTTTTTTTTTCCAGCATAAATGACTGTATGCACACATGTACTTTGCAGAAACTACCATAAAATAATACCATGAAACAGTGCCCTTTAAAACAATGCTGATTATTCTGGTCCTTCTAGATCAGAAACGAAGCGTTGTCAGGTATTCCTGAATGCCAGTAAATCACAGGCCACTTAGTAGGTTTAAAACAGTAAAAAAAAAACAAGCATGTTCCATGGCATGGTTAATTATGTTTCANTCATATCAAAAATAGCAGCAGAGAGATAGAAATTCATATCAACACAACACACATCTACTAAACCATCAACTACTGTCTTGCTTCAGACAGTTTTCTGAACTGTCTTCCTTCCAACATGTCAGAGAAGCATTTAAGGATTTTTTTTTTTTTTTTCACAGCTGTGAATAGTAGTTCA
>VWZN01019041.1:33208-44715 GCA_013396955.1 Regulus satrapa
GATTTCCATCTACAGCTGTTAGAAGGGATTTGTAAAAAGTCTGACAGGAAATTACAACTTCTTTGAAAACACATGTGCCTGAAGAGTTTCTGTGTAAATATAGTACAACTCTAGTAGAAAGAAAAAAGGTTTTTTAGCTATAATATCTTGAAAATACATAAACGTGTTTAACCTTGGCTTTATCTATTTTCATACAGTTTATAGCAATCGTTTTGTCTTTCCTTGGAATGAGCGTGTATCTGCAGGAAGGTTTTCAAATTATTATGTAGTGACAAAAGGTGGTATTCCCATGGACCTCACAAACTGGAGCAGAAATGCACTCCCTTTACTTATATGTATTTTGGTAACAAAAGAATTAGAACTTGATTCAAACTCTTCTCTGGTCAAATGTTTGCTTTGTTGTACATTAATGCAAATTCAAAGTTAGGCAGAATATCTTTGTAATATTTTTGAAGAGTATAGGTTAACATTCAAATATGACACAAGTTCTATAAACATGACATTAAATTCCTAATAGAGCAAGAAACAAAGTCAGAAGGCTATCTATTTCAATTGGACAGTAATTGAGCTTACTCTCCCTTTACTGAAGCAAGGAGCACAAATTATTTTTATGGAAGAACACGGCAGAGAATGTTCAAATCACTCAGATATCTGTTTTACAAAATACCCCCTCCTTCAGGTTACTGGTTACTTCAGTAGAAGTACCAGAATGTAGTAATCATTAAAAGAAAGAGAAACCTGCAATTCAACAAGATTTCATTAAAGTTATGATGTGTAGATATGAGTGAATAGACAGTCATACAGTCTGGGGCTCCTTCTGTACTCAAAGAAAGTGGTGAAATCCACCTGAAGAAAGCTAGACCTTTCAAGGATTAAATTTGCTGTCCTCAGTCCAAACCAGTGTTTTATTTATCTGTGATGGTGGTGGTAAGAATCAGAACTACTTGTACTTATTTCAGAAGAGAGGCATTATGCTTGATGAGAATTCCAAAGATGTACTTTAACTACAGTTTTAACTGCTTCTGACTCTCTCAAAGTTTGTGTAACATAAATGTTGAGTTCAGTATCACATGAGATTACTTGCATCATTTAACATACCATATGGCAGGTTTACATCTATTTTAAATAACTTTCTTAGATGAATCAACATTAATGCAAATATTAACAATAAAATATGAATCTAGGCATGTTTAGTCTTGGAAAGCCTGGAAAAGCTAGAATAACTAATCCATTCTGTATGCACTTGATTGGAATATATTTCAGAAACCAGGGAGAGACAAGATTTTCATCAATATGTTTGTGGACATCTTTTCCCTCAGAGGCTGTCTGGAACTCCTCTGTACTGAAGTGTATAACCTTGCAGAAGGACATATTTCTCCCACCAGCACAGCCCTTCTCTTCTGTCATGCATTTCAGTTCATGCATTGCAGCAACAGCACTTTGTGACATGGCACAAAGTCAGTCTCACATGATGAGAAGGGCTATCTCAATTCCCTAGAATGACAGCAGGCAAGGTGCCTGCCATGTACATTATGAGTATTAAAACAGCTTTCCAGCTACCACTTGGATCACACTCTAAAGGAACGCCAAAGATTAGGAGCTAATACCACATTAGCTGCCAGTAAATTATGGCTAATTGCCTTCTTAGTCTAGCTCCTTTTTTTGTGTTTGTTTCTGTCTGGATTCACACTGAAACAGGAGGTACACCATGAGGACCAATTGCCATAAATAAAAAGTAACGGAGTATTTGCTTTCAAATTACACACTTTTTTCTACAGAGCCTGTAAAATTGTTGTGCATCCCTAAGACAAGAGGGTGTGTTTGCATGTCAATGAGCAAATATCCATATTTAAGTCTGTGACACAGGCAAACTTTATCAGCGGAACAAGAAAAGACCAAGGGCTGTAAAATCTAATAAATAATTATTATTATTGAAGGATTTGGAAGAATTTTCAAGAACTAAATGTATCAGACTCTATTCTGGATTTCAGAGCCCTCTGCAGATGTTTTTTTCTCAGCTTCTCACAATCAATCACACTGCCTGTAGCTCTGCTTACTTTCAAGTGTTGTAGGGTGGACTTACACAAAATTGCAATAAGCATACAGATGTGGTTCCAGATGTGTCGATAACATGATTATATTTGTATGTTAGGGGTATTGGGGTTTTTTAGGTATTTTTATGATTTTAGTCAAAATTTTTGCAGTTTGTCACATTAGGGATAATTTAAATATGCTACTGAGAAATAGAACTATGGGGTAAAGTAAATGAATCTTATAATTTTGTATTTAGTCCTTATGAGGAGTCAGTTTAGTTTTTATTTGCTTCAACAGTGGTTGTCAGAGGCCTGTGGAGGAAGTGGTGCTCATGTGCCACATAGAGGAGTCAACTAGAAGAAACCTTGTCTCTGTGAGGACTTCACCTGAAAACACCTCACATGGGACAGTCAGTAGGAGACAGAATTCCCAAAGAGGGTTGAGTGTCCCAGGCTGGAGAGGGGTTTCAACCAGACGGCCAAAGTTTGGAATGGACCAATGGTCTCCTCTCAGAAGGCAGGCTTTGGAAAGAGCCAGGGGCATAAAAATCACCTGTGCCACAAGCCTTGGTGTCTTTTCAAAACGTGCTTTTTTCTGAATGTAGGCTTTTGGCTTGGGGCTTTTTTGAGTGTGGGCTTTTGCTTTTGAGATTTGGTGAATCAGGGGGGCTTTTATAAGACTTGCTTTCAAGTCAGAGATTTTTGCGTCTTGTTTTTGCTTTGTTTTCAGCCTGCTGGTTTTTTCAGCTCTTTTTTTTTCTTTTGCGCCTTGTGTTTTTTTCAGCTTTTTTTTTTTTTTTTTTTTTTTTTTTTTTTTGTTTTATATATATATATATGTATGTATATTAAAAGGTTGTAAATTCTGGTTTGCATTACACCATATTGTAGGCCACTTCCCTGGAATTTATTATTAGCATATGAAAATAGCCTATTTTTTAAAACAATTAGAAAGTTGAATCAGGTTTCTCTAAATTTACCAATGTTTTTCTCAGTGTCTGTGAGAATAAGATAAATCCCTTCATAATTTAATGATTAATCCTTCACCACTTTAACCAATGAGGAGTTAACTATTCAAGTGAATAAAAACACAAATAGAATTTATTTTCTGGTGTTTATAAAAGTCAAATTAGTGTCAAAGTAAATATAATTGCCAAAAAACACTCCTGAATTGGATAAGGATTGCACAAAAAATGTCATAGTAGGATCCATGCAGACTGGTCTGTACATTTTATATGGTATCTGTAATTCTTAGATCATCACAGCTATGCGACATATGGTATAAATCATTTGCAAGCAATGTAGCTTCTTTTATTTGAACAAAGATAAAGTTCAGGGAAAAAATGGGGATCCTTTTCGGTGAGTCTTTATCTGCTGAAATTATTTAGTAGCTGTTGGTGAGTTTTAAGACAACCCCCANTTCTTGGAGTATTTGCTGATTAGCAGGACTAAAAATTCCTATCTCAGGTATATGCATTCCAAAGACTGTTTAGAAATAAATTATACTTTTTAACCCAGAGAATCTCATTATTTTTAGAGTGTAATTTATATATATTATGTACATTTAAAGCTTCACTTTTAAAAACTGGTATATTTGAAATAAAATTTTAAATGTCTGTTCATTTTGCTTTACAGATAGATGATAAATTTCTCACAAATATTCAAAGATTACCCCAAAGATTTCCTAGAAACTCACTAAGAAAAATGTATATGGCTTACATAAAATGTGAAGTAAAATTTACTGAGCAATTATATTTCTGTGCAGCTCTTACTTCCACTCTGTCCATTGGTAATGACAATACAGAATGCAACAAAAGTTCAGCTGTTCAAAAAACAAATGGCCTTTACAATATGACTGTAATACAATTGTAAGTTAAACAAAATAGGTTGTAAATTTACGTACAGCACAAATACAGTGTCTATTAAAATGATAGCCCCAATGATTCTTTGAAGACACAAAAAATTAGCTCCTCTTTTCTCCTCTTCAAAAACACAAAGAAACTAAATATTAGACTAAGTATTTTGCTGCAAGTGCACACAACAATCCCTGGATTTATATGCATTTATGAATGTCCCTCCTGGATGGCTTTGTCTGTCCAAAGCTAGAATTTGGTACAGGATATCTGTTTTTCACATCACATGTAACTATAATACTAATTTCTTTGAACCCTTTATAGTATCTTTGTATGAAGGAGTAGGGATAGGTTTAAAAACCATTAATCTAGGTTTTCTCTGCTAAATCTAAATCAAAAGTTTCAATATATGTTGTTAAAACGTAAAAGAAAAAGCATAAGTGTATCAATTTCCTCCTGTTTGTTTACTAAATCTTAACCAGATGCAGCCAGATAACGATGAAATTTTGACAAGGTAGGACCCTAAGGAGGAATCTCCATTTTAGTCCAAGAATATAACCTTATCACAGTTCCACCTTAGAAAATTGTTTCTGCCTTAGAGATTTACCCCGTGACATAATTCTTATTCAACAGGTTCACACTGCCATCTAAAGGCCAGTCTTTGGACTTTTCAAGACTACTTGGGTTCCAGTCTCTCCACTGATGCTTCTCACTGTGTCCATATTCTTACTTGCAAAAATGGAAAGATGACAATTTGGAAGAAAACATAAGGAAAGATCTTATGGCTTAGGCTGAAATGGAAATATGATATTAAGTCAGGTCCTGCAGATATGCCAACAGCAGCTGTGCTTCTGGAAGATGTGACATGACTACCCAGCCCAGAAGCTGACTCTTCTAATGGGAACTTTCCTGGTCAGTTATTCACAGAGACATTGCTGAAGTGTAAGATCCAGACCTCAGCATCACTAAGGTTATTACCGCTCCAGCAAAAACTAAGTAGAGGCCAGAATTACATTTGACACATCAGAATATATTCTTACATCTTTCCATATAACTTGTGGGGTATATAATAATATAATAGTGAGGTATCTTTCTTGAAGACAGATTTTGCCTCTCTAAGTGGATGTCTGCCTTTAAAAACTGTCTTCAACTTAATGAAATAATTTAGATTGAATATATTGCTCTCAGGAGCTCTGGTCTTAGCTGTCCACTTACACCTTTGTGAAAACTTTGTATCACATATCTTCATATTCATTTACCTTTAAGAAAACCCACAAACCAACAACCAAACATTGTCCATTTCTTCACTGGCAAATAGCTAGCTCAGTACATTCCCATCATCCTGAACACCCTCTGGAACTTCTTAAATCTATGTCCATTCCTCAGGGTGATAAAGAACAAGGACTGACACATATCCTTTACTGGTATGTATTCTGGGTCAATACAAGCAGAAGCAAAGAGCTTTTACAAAGCAACATTTGACCTTGGCCTATACCAGATGATAATTCCCATTGACATAACTTGCTAAGGAATTTATCATCATTAAAGACAAACTTTCTCTGGACTTTGAAATATAAATAAAACGAACTACAAACACATTCTCCAGCTGGAGCTAAATGATACCTTATACAACTACAAATAATGATACCGGTACAAACCAAAACACAAAGGAAAATTAAATGAAGATTATTTTCTTTAACTATAGGACTGCCTGTACCTTGATATGATAGGAGCAGAATCTTGTCATATTTAAAAATCCCCCAAATTCAAAGAGCGCCACACCTAAGCATTATTTTGTTTGATTAATTCAGTTTAAATAATATCTCAGGAGACCTTTGAGTCTTCCTGCCCTGTATTGGAATTGAGGGGTACAGAATGTCCTGGTTTCAGCTGGAATTGAGTTAATTTTCTTTCTACTACCTGGTGCAGAATTTTATTTGGATTAAGTACAATAGTAATGTTGATAATACATTGATACTTTAGTTGTTACTCAATACTATAAGGACTTTTCAATTTCCCATGCTCTATCAGGCAGCAGGTGTACCAGAAACTGGGAGGACAGCTGACCCAAACTGGCCAAAGGGACATTGCATTCCACAGAATATTATGCCCAGTATATAAGTATATAGGCTGGGGGCAACTGGCAAAGAGATCACTGCTGGAAGACAGGTTGGGCATTGTGCAGTGGGTGCCAAGCAATTGGCTTGTGAATCAGTTGTTTCTCTTGGGTATTACTACTATCTCTTTTTAATTTTTAATTATATTATTTTAAATTTTATTTTTATTGTAGTAACTTTAATTCAGTTGTGAAAAGACTCTTATCTCAAACCATGGGGCTTACCTTTTCCCAATTGTTTTTCCCATCCCACCAGTGCATGGATGGGAAGTGAGTTAACAGCTATGTTCTTAGTACTTATTTGCCAGCTGGTGCAAATCATGATAAAAAAGAGCAGCATCAGTAGACTTTAAAAACTTCTACCATTGCACAAGACCATCACTGGACTATAGTAATTTCTAGATTAAATCTAATAAACAAAATTTCTCTGCTGGAAATGTTGCAAAGATAGATTAGCATGCTAGCTGTGAGAACAATAGTCCGCAGGCACTAGCATTTAAAAAATAGATTCCTAGCATATCAATTTCACAGTCACAGAATATCTGAGATTCAGCAAGGTAGATAAAGAGATGGCATGAGAAACTCTCTTTAGAATTTACACATTATCTTGATCAAGGGAGCAGGTATGCAAAGTGTGCATTCACCCCCAGACTAATTAAAGCACAAGGAACAAGACTGGGTGAGCAACCCTGACCACCTTCTGGAGACCCAGGACTCATGACAACCAGGATACAGTCAGTACTTCAGCACACTGTAGAACTTGGCCAGATTGCTCCTTATTAAACCAGNCAGGTAATTTATAGAAGGGATATTTCTGAAATGGTTGGCTGACTGGTTTTCAGCAGTAAGATATGGTTATTACACTCCTTGTTCCTGCCCCCATTTAGCAGATGAAAATTTGAGAATCATGAGGGTGAGAGACATTTTCAATTCATCTCTCCTACTCTCCTAGGTCACTTAACCCCAGATTTTAGTTCTGACCAACTATTTGATAAAATGTTTACTATATTTTTTTTCTGTTTCTATTTGTAAAATCATAAATCATAAGTCTACTTTTTCTGTAAGGAACATGACCTATGTAATCCTAATTTCTTGGAGTAAACCTCCAGATAATTTAAATCTGTGAAGTCTATAGTCTACTCTGTTCCACTATAGCCAAGAATTTGGATTTCTGTATTGAATTGCCAGTACATCTGTACTGTCTGTTTATCTTTCATCCTCCAANAGTTAATTTTTACTATGGAACCAAATGATTGGCCTAGAAAAAGATGTATAAAGTTTTCAACCTTCAATAATATATTTTATATATCAATGTGGATTTAGACTTTTTGCTTTCTGGCATTTTACTGCTTATTCTAAGAAAGTACATCAGCTCCATGGTGAAAACATCAGCCCTTCACTTTTGAGGTTAATAATAATAATAATAATAGCAATAATAATAATGATTATGATGATGATGATGATGATGATGATAATAATAATAATAANTATCTTTCATCCTCCAACTCTTCCCTCAAGTCTCCTCTTGCTATTTGCTGTGGTTAAGAAAAACCACAGCTCCCAGAGTATGCACAGTCTGGATTATTTGTTTACCTCCCTTTTCACAGGGAAGTTTATGGAAGCTTGACATTTCATATCTCCATTAAATCCACTGAACACATAAGTAACTAGATCCTTCTAAGATTTCAGAGTTCAGTGTAAAAATATGAGAGTTGAAGCTTCTAATGAATGAAATAAAATACACCTTGTTCCAAGCAGAGGGCATATGGAATATTAAATAATGGCTATGAACTTTTTACATTAGGTATGTGTGTATGTTTCATACAGAGAGAGATAATATGCAAACATGGTGAAGGAAAATTTGATTGAACATTAACTTTCCAATCATCAGAGATTATTTATGAGCATCTGTTTTATATCTCAACAGATTTGACTTACTGCAAAATTATTAATTAACCTGTTAGCATTGTGCTTGGTGATTATTCTCCATTGGACACAATATTACAGATTTTTTATTTTGTGTATGTGTATAGAATAAGATGGAGTGTTGGCAACTTTCATATTTATCCAAGAAATATGAAATGCTTTTAGAAGGAAATTATTACCTTTTTGTGTATTATTTCTTTTTTAAGATAAAAACACAATTGTTTAGTTTAGTTACATCCATTACTTAAAATTTTGAGGAAACAGGACAGAGCATCCACTAATCAATCCAAGAAGAGCCACAATCCTGTGCAAGTTAATGACTTATTTCTCAAAGTAGAATGAAGAAAGGGAGATAAAGTACATGGAAGGGAAGGTATTTTCCTTTTCTTTAAAAAACCTTGAAATATGTTCAAAAACATTTTATGAGCTCATACTGAAAAAAAGAGTAACTTGAAGAAAAATTCTGCTGGTCTAAACGAAGAGCACATTTGTAGCAGTAGGGTAAATGTTTTATCGATTGGGAAACTGGGAAACTCAAGTCATTACTCACCATGGGCTAAAGAATAATTGCTAATGCTCTGGCAGAAAGATTTAAAACAGTTTCTGGAAGTATTTCTTACGATGATCAATGGTGTATCATCCCAGGCCATTGGATCTTCAATAACATTTTTCCCTTTTGGGATACAATCAATTTTTATAATATGATTAATTTGTGAGCAGGCATGCTTTCTTCATGCAATGAAAAGGCACTTATGCACCTTATATTGTTAAAAAATAATCTTATATATCCAGAGCCCAAGCTCTGATATGAAAGATTTTTCCAAAATAATCTCTATTTTTAAGTGGGTTTGGGAAGTAGGTGTGGTGAATGGCTGATGGCTTTTTTATTGTTTTCCCCCATTTGGTTTCCATAAAAATATTTTTAAAGCTTTTAAAATAATAATCATTATTACAGCACTGATGTGCAAGAAGAATTTAATAGATAGTAAAAAGGCCATTCTCTGACCATGGATGGCTTAAGAAATTTATTGTGTGAACATTAGTTGTGGCAATTCAGGTCAGGGGTAATTATAAGGCTACTCTAGCTCATTTCTAAACATGGTGTATACCTCTGCTTTAGTAACTAAATGCTGCACACTACAGTGCAATTGTCTGACCTAATGAATATCTGCTTGAATATTTAAAGCTGTCAGTATTTCAAAATCAAATATATGTACACAGAACACAGTGTATTTCTTACTCAGGAAACATTCCTGAAGGAGAGAGCAGCTGTCACAGCAAACAGCTGACTTGATTGATAAACAAGACAGATATAAACCTAGACTCGTTTACAGTTCCAGCTAAGATCAGGAAACTCCTAACAGCTGAAGAAAAGGAGTGGCTATGAGAGAGAGACACAGGTATGGTTAATAGTGCCTCATTCTTTTTGCCCAGTGTCAACTGTGCCATCTTAAGGAATCTGTAAAGTTTCAACCAAAATATTTATTTTCCATTTGAGTTTTACATGTCAAGGAATTTCACAATAAAATCCTGTTAAGATTTTCTTATATATATAAGAAACTTTCAGAAAACTGAGAGTATAATTGGCAGCATCCCATAATCTGAGACAACTGAGTCTAAAGTTTGTAAAATTTCTGCTAATATTACTTAAGGAAAAACTGCAAGTTAAATTGGCTAAAAGAAATCCTAATAGTGCAAGAGTCCTCACCTGTTTTGATGAAAGCAGAGAATGGTATTCTCTAGAAAAGTTCAAAATACATGCCATACTCAAAAAAAATCTACCCTGTTGGTCAATTAAGGAAGGCCAAAGGATGGGACAACTATCAAGCTGGACACAAGTTTTCCTCAGTTTTTCTTGCTCAAGTCAGTTTAAGCAAGTTTCATAAAAAATGTGAATGTGTAACAGACATTTTTCTATCTCTGCATGTATTAGCTCTGGCTGGGATTAAGCTAATTTTCCACACAGCAGCCCTTACACTGCTGTGCTGCACAGCTGCTGTGCTGTGTTGGTAGCTGGAAAGGTTTTGATAACACTACCAGTGTTTTGGCTACTGATGAACAGCACTGGCACATCATCAGCTGTATCTTACTAAAAATCTCCTAATCCTCAAAGGGTCAATAGTGTAGGAGGGGTAAGAACTTGGGAGGGGACATAGCCAGGACAACTGACTAAAATTGACCACAGTGAAATTTGGAATATTCTATACCATATGGCTTTGACTCAACAAGGATAGGAGGAAGAAGGCTGGGGATGAAGCAGGGATGGGGTGGAGTGAGCATTTGTGATTACAGAACAAACTCACTGCCCTCCTAAGAAGGGGGGTAATAGATTGCCTTGGTGGGCAAGCCACAACCAAAGTTAACTCGCCACAGTGAGTTTATCATCATGCACTTATTGGATTAAGATTCTTTTGATGCTTTTGTGGAGCCAGAAAAGACACTCATTGTCACATACAGTGCTTAAATGAGAATGTGGTTGGTAAAGGGCCCAACAGAGATAATTTCCATAGTGTAGCTTCAAAATTTACACTCTACCTTGACTCAGGAAATTATGGAGGAGGAGGCATATATTAAGACTCTCAATTAGGGGTGCACAGTTGATCTGTTAGTAACACAAGTATCAATTTATTCTTGATGTTGCTACTTGATTTTACCTTCAACACAACAAATGGCTGCCAAATATGACTTCTCTCTTTAGACAAAAGAGGATGTTAAATATTTGAACTCATCCTTGTCTTTACAAAATAACAGAACCAGAATAAATTTCAGGTGCTATGTTTTCTGAATTTCTAATATATGTCCCATGTTAGAATTTAATCAATAATTTCCTGATCCAGGTCTTGGGGCATATTGTTGCTCTGCAGCCTCAGAGGTCTGAAAGTTTCTGTAGTATCAAAATGTTACTGGCTTTACATTAAATTTGTAAGAAATTGTCAAGCAGGCTACATAGAATAAGTAACATCCCTCCTCTTCCACACCACCCCCTCCACACCCCTCCAGAAAACCATCTAATGGAAGAATGCAAAAATAAAACACAGAGAAGAGAAAATTAATACACAAACAACAATCTGAAAGAATAGACTGGAGTGTACCATGAAAACTTGATAGCTAAAAGAAACATCAACATAATACTCTCTCTGCAGAGACTTCTAACTAGATAAAATGTTGATTTGTTTTAATTAAACCCTCTAAAAAGAAAACATTTTAAAATTATATGTAATTTCTCTAAAACCAGAAACACTTGTAACAATTGAAATATAAGGTTTCCAATACTTACACATTCTAAAATGCAGCAATTTCTAAAACAAAAACAAAAACAAACAAGTGAAAAGTTATTTTGAGAATATATGCTTAAAACTGTTTGGAAACATGCAAGAAGTGGGCCAAGACTAGTGCTGCCCTGATTTGTTCATGGCTTGTCCTTGTCCTGGCACATCGTGCTTATAGACTGACTATCTCATTTAAAACAAAAGGCAGCCTAAGAGCATTCTTCCCATTACATCCGTGAAAGATGAAATATTGTGCAAGGCCTTAGTTTCTTCTTCTTTACTGTGAAAAACAAGTGAGATTATTTTCTCCCTA
>VWZN01019042.1:22110-35565 GCA_013396955.1 Regulus satrapa
TTAGGCCCCCCCAAACCCGTCTGGGGCTCTGTGGCCATGAGCTGGCACCGCAGGATCTCAGGAATCTCCTCCCGAGCCTGAGAGGGAAGAGGAGCCAGGAGCAAAGCTCTGCTGCACAGCTCCGCCCAGGCTCAGCCCGCTCTCCTTCCCCCCATTTCCCTGGGGTTAACCCCAGGATTGGACAGGGTTGTGACACCTGGGGGTGCTCCGAGGGGCTGACACCCAGTTTTTCCGCCTGCTCCTCCTCCAGCTTTCCCCAGGGATGTCAGGAGCAGCCCCAGCCCCGCAGCCCCTCCCCAGCCCCACGCGGGGGTGTTTGGCGGCAAAAACNCGCCTGCTCCTCCTCCAGCTTTCCCCAGGGATGTCAGGAGCAGCCCCAGCCCCGCAGCCCCTCCCCAGCCCCACGCGGGGCTGTTTGCAGACAAAACCTGCTCCAAAAACACCCCCTGGGCTGCAGACATTGACGCCTTTTGGGGTCGTTTTTTGGGTTTTTTGGTGGTTTTTTTCCATGCTAAATGGTGACCTGAAACGGCCCAGAAGTGCCTCAGCTGACCCAGGGTTTATCTGAGCAGCTCCTTAATCTCTCACCCTGCCCCAGACCTCGGCTCTGGCAGCACCTCCCTGGCCCCTGCCCTTCAGAACAGGTGTGAGTCAGAGCACAGAAAAGCAAGCAGAAAAGAAGAATTTAAAAGAAAAAAAAAAAAAAGTCAAAACAAAAAACCAAAACCCTGCCTTGCCAGGCAGTGCAGGGTTCGACTTGCACGTGTAGGGCTGTTCCTGAAGCAGCCTGGCTCTTTTATCCCTCTCCCAGAACAGAGCCGTGTCTCGTTTTATTAATAAAAGACGTGGCTGTCTCTTTTTTTTTTGAATTCGTTATTAAAATCCACAGCAAGATTTTCATTGGCAATGAATTCCAGAGCTTAATTATGCGCTGTGTTAACAGGCTGGGTGTTTTTACATGTCTGAGAGAGGCCACGTGCTCCCACACTCTGCAAGCAGATTAAATAACCAGACAAATGTATCCTTTACACCTTTTTATGGGATTGATGGAATTCTGGTGGATTGAAGACCATGAGGATCTTCAGAGGAAATCAAATCCCTGGATTTGGAGCATTTCCAGGCTATCAAACCCCTGGGGTTTGGAATTTGGTGATTTTTAAGGTTTTTCAAGCCCGTCTGGGTTATCAAAGCCCTGGGATTTGGAATTTGGTGGTTTTTAGGGATTTCTAGCCAGTGGGAGGTTGGAATTAGATGTTTTTTAAGGCCCTTCCAACCCAAACCCTCCTGTGATTCTATAACTCATCGATATACGGAGATAAGGAAATGCTGCACTGATTTATAGAAATCCTTCACATCCATCTCAATAAATGCCAAAAATTGTTCCACACTCATCCCACCAATGCTTTCTGCAGAGTTTGCTGGGGAAAAAAACCCTGATTTTCTGGGCAGTCTGTTCAAGGAAACCCTTCCCTGTGGCTGTGGTGCCAGCCCAGCCGGCGGGTGACCGATGTCCCTGCTCCCTGTGCCAGCAGGGCGGTGCCCGAGGCTCCCACACATTTCCCTGGGGTGTGAGCAGGTTCACAGCTGGGCAGGGGCTCTGCCCCCCCAAACCTGCCCCAGGAGAGCTTTTGTGTCTCTGCCTTTCAGCCTCCCCCCCGAGTTGGGAGGTCCAGATCTTCTGATCAAGCTGAGGCTGCCCCTGGATCCTGGCAGTGCCCAAGGCCGGGCTGGATGGGGTTGGAGCAGCCTGGGGTGGTGGGAGGTGTCCCTGCCATGGCAGGGGGCTCTGGGTGGGGTTTAGGGTCCCTCCCAACAAAAAACATTCCAGGACTCGCTATCCTACAATAAACAGATGCAACACTGATTCATTAGATCCAACACAATTAATGAGATCCAAGATCATCAAATCTGTGCCCAATCTTGTCCCCAGCCCAGAGCTCTGGGGGCCACATCCAGGCCTTCCCTGGGCACCTCCATGGATGGGGACCCCAAAGCTCCCTGGGCAGTTCCAATCCCTGACCACCCTTTCTTCCCATGGGGCAATGCCTCCTGGTGCCCACCCTGAGCCTGCCCTGGCCCAGCCTGAGCCGTTCCCTCTCCTCCTGTCCCTGTTCCCTGGAGCACAGCCCGACCCCCCGGCTGTCCCCTCCTGTCAGGAGTTGTGCAGAGCCCAGGGGCCCCCTGAGCCTCCTTTGCTCCAGGCTGAGCCCCTTCCCAGCTCCCTCAGCCCTCCTGGGGCTCCAGCCCCTTCCCAGCTCCATTCCCTGCCCTGGACTCACTCCAGCCCCTCCAGGTCCTTCCATGAAGATTAAATTTGTCATGGATTTCGGATTCACTGTTGACTCCACCTGCACATCCACAGGAGCCTCCTGGTTTCCATATTCCCAGTGCAGAGAGTGGGGTTTTATTTTCTGTACCCAGAACAAACACGAAAATGAACCTGCCCCACCTGGCTGCTGGAAAATGCTGTTTATTCACCTCCTTAATTTTGCTTCTGTGGTATAATGATAATGATAATAATAATAATAAGAGAGAAAACAAAAAAAAAAACAACCAGGAAAAATTAAGGCCATTTTGTTTATCTGCATCAACATGAAATGGCAAATGGGGCTGTTAAAACTTTGAAATTTAAAAGTTGTAGCATCTTCCAGGATTAAATCAGAACTGGTCACATGGGTTTTAATTTTTAAAAAAATTAAACTCTGCCTGGCTCCTTGGCTGGAAGAAGCGGATTTTTCTTCCTATAAACAACAGAAGCATGGAGAATAAACAAATAAGATTCTAATTGCTTCTACGGCTGCTGAATGGAGCACAGGGCTGGATTATAACTGACAAAAACAACAAATTCTGGAGATAAATCTTGATAAAAGTAAAATGTTTCAAGAGCTGAGCACTCCCCTGTTACAAATGCTGACATCACATCCTTTTCTTGATTTTTCCCGCATTTTCCCTGGGTGATGCCTGTGTTGGTTTAACACCTCGAGGCAAACCCACCCCCTTAAATTTCTCTTAACAACGTGACTCAAATTTCCTGAGGATGCCCCACAGCTCTGCTGCTCCTTTTCTTCCCGACAAATATTGAAATGTATTTAAAATCCTTGTGCCAGTCCTGGGCCTCCACGAGCCTAAATTCCTCCAATCTTTGATTGCCCATCTGGGGCTGGGTTTGAAGTCCCTGGATTTGGAGCCTCTCTGAGCTATCAAACACTTGGGGTTCAGAATTCGGTGATTTTTAAGGATTCCCAAGCTTCTCCAGGCTATCAAAGCCCCGGGGTTTGGAAATTGGTGATTTTTAAGGATTCCCAAGTCCCTCTGGGCTTTCAAAGCCCTGAGGTTTGAGTTTGGTGATTTTTAAGGATTTCCAGCCAGTGGGAGGTTGGAATGAGATGTTTTCTAAGGTTCCTCCAACCCAAACCATCCTGTAATTCTTATTTATTTTATTCACTTCGTTATTGATGTGATTGCATGACTCATTAATATATGGAGATAAGGAAACCTTTTCCTCCAAACCTGACCATCTGTAGATGCTGCTCTGCACATTTTAATTTATTTTTATAAAATTCTTGAAGAATAATGGAGCCCTTGACCAAACCACGGGCAGACAGAGAATTGCCTCATCCACATGCACCTGGAAACACTTGGCAGATCATCCTGGAAAATATTCCAAGAGAGGAGCAATGTATCCCAAAATACAAAGTATTCCTGAGCAGGCTGTGGAGAAAGGGCGATTGCTGGTTTTCCCAATGGATTTTCCCAATCCATGCCAGTGTGTTTAAGGGATTATGGATGAAAGGTAATAAAATATGAAGGATGACATTTGTAAAAGCAGCTTCCCTTTCCCAGCTGGATCTGCTTGGGGATCTTTTGTTCTTTTGGGATCTGGGTATTATGAACACAACAACACCTCCTGAAGGAAGAAATGCTCCAGCCTGAATATCCCAAATGCTTTTCATTTGGAAACTGGAAGGTGGAAATATCCCCGTGGCAGTTTAGGAAATCCTGGAGGATTTTGAGCTGAAATCCTTCCCTGTGAGGGGCTGGAATTCCCAGAGCAGCTGTGGCTGCTCCTGGGTCCCTGGGAGGCTCCAAGGCCAGGCTGAAGCAGCCTGGGACAGTCCCTGTCCATGGCATGGCATGGCATGGCATGGCATGGCATGGCATGGCATGGCATGGCATGGCATGGCATGGCATGGGACTTAAGGTCCTTCCCAAACCCAAACCATTCCAGGATTCTATTAACAGATTTTTCCATAGGATTTTACCCAAAATCCCAACCAAACGTGTGTTCCTTCCCCAGTGGAACTCCCCAGGAAATCGGGGATCTGATCTTGGCTGGGTTGCACTTGGAGGCCCTTCCCTGGCTCAGGGCCAGGAGCGCTGGGGCTGCAAATGCCAACGGATATTTTGGGATTACTCCATGCAACTGCTAAGCCAAGCTGCCATAATATCTATCCCTGGTTTAATTCTGTAGTCAGGGGTTCCCAAATGAAAGCAGAGCCTTTCCATTCCTAAAAGCTGGAATTCAGGAATGCCCAGCAGGAGGTCCAGACTGGACACACAGCCAGGGGGATCTCACACAGGATCTGCTCAGTTCTGAGGAACAAAATCCTTTGGAATTTTCCTGAGTTAATGCTCATTTCAACTCGAAACCCCCTGGGACAGCTTTGCTTCCCAAGCAGCTCAGCGAGGCACGGAGGAGCATCTTGGGAGAAATTCTAAAAATAACCCCTCTGGTTGCCACAGCAAAGAACCCAAACATGCCCAAAAATATTTCAGTGCAAACAGAACCTGGAGTTCACTTTTTCTTTTACCCCCTCTCCCAGCACCACAACCTGCCACAGTTTGGCTACAAGAACAGAGAATTCAAGTTCAACACCTTTTCTCCTCACTGGGCTCCATCCATACCTCACACCAGTCTGAGCCTCATTTCCTTGCAGCTGCCTGGAGTTTCAGTCCATTAAAACAGGAATTTCATAACTCTGAATGCAAAAACCAACAACAGCTTCCTAATTTTGTCTCTGTGACCTCAGAGCCTGGCACCCTCCAGGCCATCAAAAGAAGGGATTTTAGGAGCTGGTCTCTGCTTTTCACAACCCTCCACAGCCCTGAGATACCAACCAAGCCTCTGCATTCCCTGTGGAAAGAGAATTAAAGGAATTACTCACTGCCAGGGCAGATCAGTGAGCAGTTCCTGAGGGGTGGCACAGGAATGATGAGTCCAACTTTTCCCTCCAGAGTATCAGGGGGGAGCTGCAGCATCTTTGCTGCCCAGCTCCACCTCAGGCTACATGAGGTGCACATTTGGCAGCAATTCCTGCCTCTCCAGAGCTGCTGCTCCCTCCTGGGCCAATCCCAGCTGCCATTTGTGCATCCTCACCAGGACTTTGCAGTCCAGCTCCTCCAGCCAAGGCCCAAACCCCCTTTTTGTCCTCTCCAGCTCCTGCCAAGCCAAACCCATCAAAATCCAGATGTCTCCAGGTAAGGATTGATTTGGGTTTGGCAGCTCCTGGAGCCATGAGGTGAAGCTTTGGGAACATCCTAACAGCTGTAGATTCAGGGATTCTAAGCTTTTGAATCACTCCCCCATTTCTTGCTTTGGGAACACACCAACAGCTCTGGGATTAGGGATTCAGTTCTGAATTTTTCCCATTGTTCCCCCATTTCTTGCTTTGGGCACATCCTAGCAGCTCTGGGGTTAGGGACTATTCAGAGTTTTCCCCACTGTTCTCTCTTTTCTCACTTTGGGAACAGCCCAGATGCTGTGGGATTAAGGATTCTCAAAGTGCTCCCCTATTTTTCATTTTGGGAAGATCCCCACAGCTGTGGGATGAGGCACTCATCCGAGTTTTCCCCATTGCTCCCCCGTTTCTAATTTTGGCAAAGCATCAACAACTCGGTGAGCTGTGGGATTAGGAACCCAATTCTGATTTTTCCCCATTTCCACCCCCCATTTCTCACTTTGGAGGAAGAGGAAGGCTGGAGGTGAACGGGGCCCCCTCAGCCAGAGCCTGGGGAATCCCAGGATCACCAAGGCTGGACAAGATCGTGGCAAACCATCAACCCAGTGCCACCAAACCGTGTCCCCAAGTGCCACAGCCACAGGAGGAACTCTGGAGGGGTGGAAAGGTGATGGTCAGAGAGAGGGGAATGTCAGAAGTGAAAATCACAGGTAAAGGTCAGGGCAGAGGTGAAGGCCACAGGTGAAGGTGACAGGTGAAGGTCACAGGTAACTCTCAGAGCAGAGGTGAAGGTGACAGGTGAAGGTGACAGGTGAAGATCACAGGTGAAGGTAACAGGTAACTCTCAGAGCAGAGGTGAAGGTGACAGGTGAAGGTGACAGGTGAAGATCACAGGTGAAGGTCACAGGTAACTCTCAGAGCAGAGGTGAACGCCAGAGGTGAAGCTCAGAGCTGCAGCACCCAGATCCCAGACCTACCCACCTCCCAGCTGGAAGAGGTCTCATCCCCACCCAGCATGTTCATTGCTCTCTTATCCAGTGAGAAATCCCAATTACCCCAAATCCCAGTGCCCCACACACTCCAAGTGGCAGCAGCCACCAGCCTGCTCTAAAAATTGTGTGTTCTGGGCCAAACTGTCCAAAAAGTGCATGGGAGAAACCCCCCGGGGTTAAACACCAACAGCACCCAAAGGCTCCAAGAGCCGGCACCAGAGATGGCCACGAGGAAATTTTCAGAGCTCTCACAGAGAGCTAAGGCCAGTCCAGGAAAAACAGGGTAAGAAATCGTGGCAGGTTTCCATGTGCCACCTGCACACACCGACAGGGCCCTAAATATAAACACACAGCCCTTTCCTGGCTGCTAAAGGAACAACCCTGGCTTGTTCTCCCAGTGAGCCAAAGCTGCAGCTGCTGGCGGATCAGACACGTTCAGGGTGGGACGTTCGCTGCCCCCTCCTCCCCCCCTTTCTTTTTACAGTGTTTGTAGATTTATGAATAAGGCATTGATGGTGCCCAAACCTCAGATATCCACCTTGGAGGGAGAGCTAAAATTAGCGTGGAGTTTATTCCCTGAGCTGTCAGGAGGGAAGACAGCTCATGTGGGATGCTGGAGATCCGGCAGGCAAAACAGCATTCCCAAAAAAAACAGGGCCTGCGCTGCACCCTTTGTGAGGGCTGATGGGTCTGCACACACCCCACTTATCCAAAAAACTCGGTTATTCCTGGAAAGCCCAGCAGGGTTAAGTTGTGCCAACACATCCAAGCAGCTTCTGGGAGCAGAGGAAGATCCAAGGTGCAACATGTGAGCAGTGACTGACTTGAATTTCCATCCCATCACCTACAAACCAAACCATTTCAGAGGCAGTAAATACGGAGCTGACGTCCCTTATCACGGAGAAACAGGCAGGGCTGGATAGAGCACGACATTTTACCAGCAAAGAATCAGGGGGAAAGGAAAAGCAACTTCATTTTCACTTCAAATGGGATCAGGGAATTCATGGCCAGAGGTGGCCAGCTCACAGGAGAGAGGGAGGGGTCAGTAAAACCCCAGAGCAACTGGATAAGGAGAGCAGAACCTCCCCGGTTGGACTGAAACCAGGTGTGTGTGAGTGCATCCAGCTGGAGCAGAGCACCCTGAGGGCAGAGCTCAGGGATCTGCAGCTCCTCCTGAGGGGCAGCTCCCATCCCTGCTCTGGGACAGGGACAGCAGCCAGGGCACGGCTGGAGCTGGGCAGGGCAGGCTCAGGCTGCAGAGCAGGGCAAGGTTCTTCCCCCAGAGGGTGCTGGCACTGCCCAGGCTCCCCAGGGAATGGGCCCAGCCCCGAGGCTGCCAGAGCTCCAGGAGCCTTTGGGCAGCGCCCAGGGATGGACAGGGTGGGGTTGGTGGGGGTCTGGGCCGGGTGATCCCTGTGGATCCTGTCCCACTCTGGACATTCCGGGATCCTGTTCTGGGATTCTCTCACCCATGGCCCAGAGTTCTCTGTGGATAACCTGAGCATCTCTCAGCACCCACCAGCACAGGGCACCGGGGCTGGCAGGCACCGCGTGTGGCACCAGGCCTTCCTTCCCCTTCCCAACCTTTGCTTCCATCCCGCCTCTGCTCTGCTTCCAGAGCTCGATTTCACGGTTTGTGTTCGTGAATTGGTTCCTGCGGCCCCCCCGAGGAGCAGCACAGCCCCTGCAGCTCGCACCGGAGCCCGCTGAGCTCTCCCTCCCCGACTGCCCCACTGAGGAGCTCCAGCAGACTCAGTGATCCCATACCAGCCCCACTCCCCTCGCAGCCCTCAGCAGCAGCGTGGGAGCCGATCCCTGGAAATTCTGGTTTTTTCCACCAAAATTGGTGACCTGGGATCATCCAATCCACGGATCCGAATGCATTTTTTGCCCCCTCCCTGTTGTTCCCTCCTCAGCAAAAGATTTTTATTTTTTTTTTTCCCATTGCAATGAAACCACTAAACTATTTTTGGTTGGTCGTTTTTTGTTTTGGTGGTTTTTTGGGGTTTTGGGGGTTTTTTGCTGTTGTTGTTGTTTTGTTTGTTTGCTTTTGTTTTTTGATTTTGGTTTGGGTTATTTCCCCCCACCAGGAACAAGCTGTGTGAATGCCGGAGAAACGGGCCAACTTTGGCAGGCCAGAAGCTCTCATTCCCTGCCCTTCCTTCCCTGGGAGCCGCCCCAGAGCCGAGCTGTCCCTGGAGCATCCCCTGGAGCATCCCTGCCCATCTCCGCCGCTCCAAGGGCCAGCCCGGCTGCCCGGTGGCCTCGGGGACACCCCGGAGCTGGCGGGGACAGGGCACGGGCGGTGTTTGCGCTGCGCCCTGCCCGCAGCATCTCCGCTCGGGGGGTCGATCGCGATCCCGGCTGCTGCCGTTGTTTACAAACACGCTAAAGCCGAGCTCAGCCCCGTTTAAACCCCATTGTGTCGCGTTCCAGCTGCCCGAGGAGTTTCTACTCAGCTCCTGGCCCCGAACCAAAATTCGGAATGACAGATTGCCAAAAAGGACGGCGAGGGAGGGGGTGTGGGGAGGCCAGACGACACAGCAGATGAATTTATTGGATTTATTGTCCCGCTGCCGCCGGGAACGGAGGGCAGGCGGCAGGCCCGGCTGAAGGGACATTGCAAGGAGCGCTGGGGAAGGGAAAGGTCGGCGGATAATCAGCTGTGAGCGCTGGTGGAGGCGGCTCTGAGCTGTCACTGCTGCTCCCGCCGAGCACAACCTGTCCCCTGCAATCAGCGGCACTGCCCGGCCGCCCTCCAGTCCTGCCTAAAAAAGAGCTGTGCCTTCTCGCCCAGCCCGACCCATCCCGGAGTTTTCTATCCTGTACCACCACATTTTACCTGGGAAAACACCCCCCAGCCTGGACGCTGTGTATCCCTCTGGGCAAAGCTCCGGGAAGGAGCAGACAACCCCATTTCCCACTCTAGGCCCATGCTCACCTGTCTCACACCAGCCAAGTGATTCCCAGTCCCTAAAATCCACCCAACACCGGCACCACATCCAAAACTGGGTCCCTAAAATGCCCTGGGGCAGATCATGTCCATGCCCAGCAGCACCCGGCTCTCCAAGAGCTCCATGGACAGCACTTTATTCCCACAAATTTCCTCAAAGTTGGGCAGACAGCATCCCCTAGGAAGGCAAAACTTCACCAGCAAATGAAGAGACTTTATGAAGTTTGCCTGGGAAAAAGGCAGAGCTGCAGGGGAGGTAGGATTTGGGAACTGTTATTCAAGGAGAGTGACCCAGCAGCAGCTTCTGTTTCTCAATATTTTACATTTTCAGCTGCTGGATAAAGAGCCAGGAGGAAAATCACAACAGCAGGAGTTTTTCAGCTCTATCCTCACCCTGCAAATCACAGCTGCTGGGACCAGAAAATCACTGTGATCACCTACAAACCAAACCAGAGCTCTCTGTCAGCAGAAACAAAGTGAAAAAACAAGTCTGGACCAGTCCTTACCCCTCAAAACATCTTTTAATGCTCAGACACCAATGCCTGCTCTAGGAATTGGAACCGCCGGGAGCTGTGTCACCTCAGAGGGGCACAAAACCTGCAGGAACCCCACAGAAAGCAAAGAACCCATCACAAAAACAGGCCTGGGCTTAATCCAAATGCCCTGAGGGCACGGGGTCTGTGATCCCCAAAGCCCCGAGGGCACCAGGCTCACTGATCCCACACCCCCAAAATCCCTGGAGCAGGCACTGGGGCCTTGGCTGAGCTCTTACCTGTGGGGAAACTGCTACAGGTGCATCCTCTGAGAGGTGGAGAAGACTCAGGTGCTCATAAAAAAAGGGTGCCTGGGGTGGGAAAGAAGAGACATTCATGAGATGAGGCACCTTGGGTGTTATTGTATCACAGAAACACTCGCAGCCTCTCCAAATCAGGGGTTTTGTTCATTGCTCCCAAATCAGGGATTTTCTTCCTTGCTGCCATCCACACTTCAGGGATTTCCCCTGCTCGCTCTTTCCCTCCTGGTCTCAACCCTTGTGTCACCATTTTGGCTTTATCTTTCTCTTTTAGGCATTTTCCTCTGAACTCTCCTCACTAGCAGCCCAGTCATTTAGAAGGAACAGAACTGCAGAGTTTTCTTTGCACGTGGAATGCTCCATTTCCAGAGACACAAAGAGGAGGCACAGGAGCCTGGCTGCTGACGGGGTTTCTGCTTCTCCTAAAATGCGACCCTGAGTGCAAATCCAACTCCATCCTGAGTAACTCAGAGCTGGGAGTGCAGATTCAACCCCATCCCACGTAATTCAGATAATTAAGTCGGGGAAATAAAGTTGAGCTCTGCTCTGGGCACAGTCAAGGATGGTTCATCCACTCCCAACCTCAGTGGGGCTAAGTTTTAATAGAAAAGTAAATGGGAAGTAAATGGGAAAGGTTGTGGAAAGGTAGCCAGGAAAAATAATGTTCAGAAGGCTGGGGCTGGCTTAACAAAGCTCACAGAATCCCAGAATTGTTTGGGTTGGGAGGAGCCTCAAAGCCCATCCAGTTCCCCCCTGCCATGGCAGACACACCTCCCACTGTCCCAGGCTGCTCCCAGCCCTGTCCAGCCTGGCCTTGGGCACTGCCAGGATGAGCCAGAACATGTCCTGCATGTGGGAAAAAGCACAGGATGAGGAAGCTGCCACAGGGCACCATCAATGAAGGTGTCCCCAGCCCCAAGGACAGTGGCCCCAGGCACGGGGACACTGCAGATGTCATCCCTGTCGTGGCCTGGAGCATCCTCAGTGGCTGACTGGGAGCAGGAGGAGCCACTGCAGAACTTCATCCACACCCACACCCATCCAGGGCCACTCTCATTGTCTCTTTCAATTAATATTTCTCATTACCCAGCAGGAAGTAACCCCTGACAGGTCATACTGTGAGGATTTAATGGAACCAGCACTCTCTGGCCACCCAGGATCTCTTCCCAGCATCTCCCCCACCATCCCTTCTGCTGCCAGTGATTACATCAGATCATTTCAAAGCTGTAGCTGTATCTGTGGCTTCTCCTGAAAGCATTTGGGCACTGACAGAGCTCCTAGGAAATACAGAAAGCTCCACATGTTGTCATTGTGAAAGCTCCTCTGCACAAACAAATGCTGAATATGAACACTGAGAGCGGCTGAAGTCCCTGGGACATGAATTGGGGGTGCAGGTGAATTTAAACCACCCCACCCAGCAATGCTGCACTAAGGGAAAGAAAAAAAAACAACATTCCCCTGTTAAATTTGGAGCTGTATTAAAATAAAATTCAGGTTTGTTTACCAAGGGGGAAAGCTCAAGGAAGTGCTACAAAAGCATTTTCCCAGCCTGTGGGGACTGTGGGTAAATGTTGGCTCTAGCATCAGGACACAGCACCACGGCACGGCTCCGCCAGTCCCTGGCGTGATAAACAAACAGTTTACCCAGAATTATCCATGGTATTAATGAATTAATTATCCATGGTCTTATGGAATTAACGGTCATTCTCCTCAGGGCTTTGCTGTCACTTTGTCCTGCAGGAGCTCACCTGGGCTTTTGCAGAGACCCACAAACCCCAGCTCAGGTCCCAGCCGTGCTCTGCTCCTGCCCCACACTGCTCCTCAAGAGCAGAGTGTTCATAAACCACCAAAACCTCTCACTCCACACAGAAATCTCCAGTCAGTAAAATCCAGAGACTCCCAGGTGCTCCCATCCCAGAAGGGATGTCCATGGCAGGGACACCTCCCACTGTCCCAAGTGGCTCCAGCCTGGCCTTGGGCACTGCCAGGGATCCAGGGGCAGCCACAGCTGCTCTGGGAATCTGTGCCAGGCCCTCAGTACTTTCTAATGCTGGGTGGTGCCAGCCAAGGGGGAGAAGAGCTGGGGAGAGGGGTGGAGGTGACTGGAGTCACCCAGCGTCCCCCTGCTGCCACCGGGAGGGAAGAAAAGGGAAAGAAGGAAGGAAACCAGCAGAAACACGGGCTGGGGATTGTGCAGGAATAACGTGAGTGGGATTCCTCGGGACCAGCCAGACCCCGCAGGTGTTTGCAGCACCCCTTCCCCCCCGTGGCAGCGGGGCCCGGGGGAGGCAGAGCTGTGTCCCCGTGTCCCTGCAGGGAGGTGACAGGCACAGGGCTCTGCACCGCTGTGCCAGAGCTCCATCCACACCGCTGCTCCTGGCCCTCCTCTCGCAGGGCAGCAGGCGCCAGGCCTGGGGGTGCCTTGCTCTGCTCCACTCCTTCCTTCTCCCCTCCTTTCCCCAGCGTGACTGCCCTGCGCAGCAGCCCTGCCCCAAATCCGACCTTTTCTGCCCCAAACCCGGGAAGGCACCCGGCTGCTGTCCCCTGTGCCCTGCCCCACCCTGCTGGTGGCCAGCGCATCCCTCGGCGTGCCCGGGGAAGGAAGGCATGGAAAAGCTGGCCCCGGCACAGCTCTGCTCTACTTTACCTCCTTCACTGCTCGGAAAACATTTGGAGGGAGCCAGGCGGGACGCACACACATTCCAGCTCCAGAAATAGCGCAGCTCTGCAGAGCTCCCAGCTCCCTTCGAGCTCCGCAGCCTCTCCCTGCCCGGGAGCAGCCCCAGGAAGGCAGAGCAGGGCTCCTGCTCCCGGGGTGGATCCCTGAGGGAAGGGCTCCCACAGCCCGGGGTAGATGACTTCAGGAAGGGCTCCCCGCTCTGAGGGCAGGTGAAGGCAGGGCTGGGTTGGGTTTTGCGGGTGGTTTTGAGCTCATCTGTGCCTGGGACAGGAGCTGGGCTGGGCTCCCCCCCGCGAGGGGAACCTTCCCAAGAGCTCTGCTGGGCTAGCGCATCCCTGAGAGCCACAGGGCCAGCACAGGGCAAGGGTTTGCCCTGGAAGCCACTCTGAGCAAAACCCGGAGGTTTCTGGTGATACAGACAATCCCTTGTCCCCAGAATAAATGTAATTTATAGTGGGAGTGGGATTCAGGCTGGTGATCATGGAATTGTGGATCAACTGAACCACACATGGGTTGAGTTGGCAGAGACCTTCAATCCCATCCAGGACATCTCCCACTGTCCCAGGCTGCCCCAAGCC
>VWZN01019042.1:52979-63558 GCA_013396955.1 Regulus satrapa
AAAAAAAAACCAAAAAAACCCCAAAAATATATATATGGCAAAGATCCGGTATGAACCCTCTCCAGGCAGCTCAGAGTTAATTTTGGCCACAAACAGGCAAAATAAAAACCCAAATTCCCTAAGAATGATGCAGAAGGGAATACCCACAGCTCGAGGTTGTTTTAACCTCTGGATCTTCAAATAGTTCGCTTTTCTCGGCTCAGTTCCCCACGCGTGTGCTGCACAGCCCTGAAGGGGTTAATCACCAGCCATTGTTTTAATTGGCTCAACAATTGGCCTCCCGCCACTTCCTCTGGGAGATTATTCCAGGATCTAATCGAAAGCAGTGCCAGAAAGTATTTTCCTGAGAGCCCGTGCCAGAGGAAACACTCTGGGAATAGATAAGGGCCCGAGTTCCAGGGGATCAAATATTGCAATTATTGCCCTGCCGGGCCCGCACTTCCCACCCTACAGTTCAGGGATCAAGGGATGGGAAAAGTCCCTAAAATCCCCACAGATTGGGCAAATGAGGGAAAATAAAAATCAGCCTCCAATTCTCTGTGGTGTCATATCGCTCAGCAAAGACAAAATCCAAGTCCCCAGCACTTCTATACTCATTTTTGTGTCTTTTTTCCTGTAGTTTTTCCTTTTGTTTCCTATTTTTCCTTACCTTTTCCATTTTTTTCCTATATGTTTTTAATTTTTTAAAGATGTCTGAGCAGCTGAGATGAATGTCTTGCCTATTTCTAAAAATTACCACTAAAATTTGCATCTCTTCCCAGGAATCAGCCCAAATCCACGCCCGTCCAAGATGAAGAAACTTCATTCTGTGTTTTGCTTTCCACTGGAACTTTTTGGCCAAGAAGACCAACAAAAACTCTAAGTGAAAAATAAGTAAATAAATGGACAAATCAATCAATAAATGAAATATCCCGTGGAGGTCTGAGACAGAAATGCCTCTGCACGATCCGAAGGGGATGAAGCTCCATCTGCTCCACCACGCTCTGCTCCCCCTCACAGCTCCTGTGCTGAGCAAATTCCTCTGAGAAATCCAATTTCTTTGGCCTAAAATTCTCTTGGCCTTTGGTTTAGCGCCTGGGCGTGGAGGGGGGATGCTCCGAGCAGTGACGATGATTTGAGGACACCCTGCTTGTGCTGCAGGGTTTTCGAGAGAGCGGTTTTGACACCAGCGATTTTTGCGTTTGTAATTCTCTGCCGGCTGCGAGCTGGGCTGGGAACGCACACACAGACAAATCATCCACAGAAATGCGTTCTGTTTGTCACCTGGCACTGAGTATTCGGGTTCTCATCTATGTGAACATCGATATGAACTGAGCACAAGCGATGTCACACACGTGATGTCACACACGTGGCAGCAGTGGGAGCAGCAAGACCCAAAATGTGCTGGTCCCCACAGGAAAAATGGGGAATTCCTGTCCCCGTGGACATGGCTGGGCTATATTTATTGTATTTATTGCTATTTGTTGTGTTAATTGTGTTTATTCTAAATCTAAATCTAAATCTAAATCTAAATCTATATATATATGTATATATATGTGTGTGTGTGTGTAATATAAATATTTATTTATTTCTATTTATTGCTACTTATTGTATATACTATGAATATATATTTATTGCTATGTATTGCTACTTATTGTCTTTATTGTATTTATTGTGTTTATTTTATTTATTGTTTTTATTGCTATTTAGTGTATTTATTCTATGGATTGTGTTAATTGTGTTTATTGTATTTATTGCTATTTATTGCAATTTATTGTATTTATTGTGTTTATTTTATTTATTGCTATTACCTGGAAAGCAGGAGCTTCAGAGTGGAGGCATTGCCAAAAAGCTCATAAACGGAACCAAAAAATGACAGGTTTGGGATTTCTAGAGGAAAAGTTCTTTGTCTTGGGAATTCTGTGGTGATTTTTGAGATGGAGTTTCCCAGCTCTGCCAAGGGGCAAGAGCCTGCCCAAGGACACTGAGCAAGTGTCCAGGGGTCAGTGCCAGTGTCCAGGGGGTCAGTGTCAGTGTTCAGGGGTCAGTGCCAGTGTCCAGGGGTCAGTGTCCATGTTCAGGGGTCAGTGCTAGTGTCCAGGGGGTCAGTGTCAGTGTTCAGGGGGTCAGTGTTCAAGGGGTCAGTGCCAGGCCTGACAGGTGGCAGAGGCAGTAGGAAGAAGGGATGAGCCCCTTCCCAACTGGAACTCCCCCTCCAGATCCAATAAATGGATCCTTTCCCAAATTCCCATAGGATGGAAGCTGTCAAACCCTCCTGGTGGCCCTCTGGACACTGCCCAGCTCTGTCCACTCCAGTGCTGGCTCCTCTGGACACTGCCCAGCTCTGTCCACTCCAGTGCTGGCTCCTCTGCCCTGGCCTGGGGCTTTTGCCCTTTCTATCAAATGGTTTTGTGGAAATCCCAGACCTTGGGTGATGCCCTGAGCTGCAGGTGCTGCTGCAGGTGGGATCGCAGCCTGGGGCCTGAGGGACAGGACACCCACAGTTTTGGGAACGGTCACTCACACAATTTAGGGACAGATCACCCCAAGGTTTAGGGACAGGTCACCCCCAGGGTTTCGGGACAGGTCACCCCCAGAGTTCAGGGACATGTCACCCACAGGGTTCAGGGACAGGTCACCCCCACAGCCTCCAAGCCTCAGGCTGAGGCGAGGCCTGATGATGAGTGGCCCTAATTAGGCAGGGTTTGTGTCTTACTGTGTCACCCAGGGCTGCACCTTTTTGCTGGTGCTTTTGAGACATCATCTAATGTCAGGACGGCTTAATTACTCATTAATTATGCATTAAACCAGTGGTGAGTGAGGTGCTTTTCTCTGTCCTACAGCTGTTTGCTGTGTGTGTGGGTGACCCAAGCTCTGCTCCTCACAGTCCCTCAGAGGTGGCAGGGATGTGACAAATCCTCAGCTTTGCAGCGGGAACCTCTGGATTCCCTCCCAGGAGGATCTCGGCCAGACCTTCAGCCTCTCCAGCATGCAGCGACTGACAGAAGGAGAGGCCACAGTCTTAAGCTGCACCATGGGAAGTTTAGGTTTGACATCAAAATAAATTATTCAGTGAAAAGAGCAATTGAGCAATCATCTGCCCAGGGAGGTAGTGGAGCCCCTGTCCCTGGAACTGTTTAACAAAGCCCAGACGTGGCATTTAGTGCCAGGGTTTAGTTGATGAGGAGGTGTTTGGTCATAGGTTGGACTTGATCGTAAAGGTCTTTTCCAACCTAGTTCATTCCGTGATTCTGCGATTCCCTGATTGTGTGATTGGGTGATTCTGTGATTCCATGATTCAGTGATTCTCTGATTCTGCAATTCTGTGATTCCCTGATTCTGTGATTCTGTGATTTTGCAATTCCCTGATTCTGTAATTCCCTGATTCTGCAATTCTGTGATTCTGTGATTCCCTGATCCCCTGATTCTGTGATTCCCTATTTCTGTGATTCCCTGATTCTGCGATTCCCTGATCCCCTGATTCTGTGATTCCATGATTCTGTGATTCTGCAATTCTGTGATTCTGTGATTCCCTCATCCCCTGATTCTGTGATTCCCTGATTCCCTGATTCTGTGGTTCTGTGAAAACATCCCAAGCCTGGATCAGCCCGAGCAGGTTTGTGTCAGAGCGCAGGGACAGAGACTCCTCCCTGTGGGGATCCTCTCTGCTGGACCGTGCGGTGCCAGCCGAGCCTGTCCCCATGCCTGCCACCTCCCACGGTCCCTCCGCAGGATCCCCAGCGCTCCAGACACCCCTCCTCAGTCCCTTCTAAGGGCAGTGTCCCTTCACAGGCAGGAAAATGAAACTACCCAGCCGAGGAGGAGCTTGATTGAAGCCAAACTGCACAGAAAAACCCAAACCAGGCCTGTTCTGTATAAATTCAATGAATTAAAACCCAATGATATCAATCTATAAACACATCCATGTGGGGGGTTTATCTCACTGTAAAAAACATAAAAATTTATAAAATTTATCAAGGCCCTTCAGTCTTCAGCCCCTGGGAAATATTGCAGCTGCCAGACACACAAATTATATTTTCAGCCATGATTTATCCATGGAAGTCTTGGGGTCATTTCCCAAGGGTTATTTTGCAGTTTTTCAGCGCCTGCTGCTCTCCAGAGAGGTGGAGATTCCCCTTCCCACGCGCAGGGGAAGTGGGGAAATTTAAACCTGGTTTAAAGGGCAGGGAGAGTGGGGAAGTTTAAACCTGGCCTAAAGAGTGGGGAAGTGGAAATGTAAGCTTAAACCTGGCTCAGAGACCAGGGGAGTGGATAAGTTTAAACCTGGCTTAAAGAGCAGGGAAAGTGGGAATGTTTAAACCTGGCTTAGAGAACAGGGAAAGTGGGGAAGTTAAACCTGGCTTAGAGAGCAGGTCCCTGACAGCAATGGGAATGGCTGGCTTGAAGTTTTGCTCTCAATCACTGCACCTCTGATTTCTTGGCGGAGGTGGGGGAAAAACTCCAAAGATAAATCAGCCAGAACATCCTAAAAATAACCAGGAACAAGTCTAGGAAAGGCTTTTTGCTGGGAGGAAGGGCTGAACGAAGAGAAGCAGAGTCTGAAACTGTGAGCAGGTGGGAGGGGAGCAGAGGAACCCCTGGGCTGTGGATTAAAGGGGCCAAGGAAATGCTCCCGGCTTTTCCAGCTGGGGAAGCTCCTGCTCCAGCTCCAGGGGATGGGAGGGCATGGCTGGGAATGTGCTGCAGCTGGCAGTGCCCTGGGGGCACCTTGGGGACACCAAACCCTGCCTGGTGCTCGGGTGGATGGGAGATTTTGGATCCAGGCTTGTGGCACACGAGGCAGGAATTCTGATCGGGTCAATCCATGGGGTGAGGCTGCACTTCAGAGCCCCTTTGTTTGATTTTCTGCCATCTCTCACTGGGATTGTGACCTAGGCAGGATGTCCAACACTCAGGAGCAGGGTCCAGCCCCAAAGCCAGAGAGAAACACTCCTTTCCTGCCCCCAAAACAGAAACATCCCTTTCTTATCCCAAAAAAACCAGAGAAACATCAGTTTCCTGCCTCAAAAGCAGAGAGAAACCCTCTTTTCCTGCCTCAAAAGCAGAAACACCCCTTTCCTGCCCCAAAGCCAGGAAAACACCCCTGTCCCTGTACCAAAAACCAGAAACACCACCTTCCTGCCCCAAAACCAGAAACACCCCTGTCCCCACCCCAAAACCAGAGAAATCCCCCTTTCCTGCCCCAAAAACCAGAGAGAAATCCCTGTTTCTCTGCTCCCAGCCCCTCCCTCCCCATCCCACAGGCTGCATCCTGCCAAAGCCACTGCTGCTGCCACCCTGCCATGCTCGCTGCCACCAAGGAGGGGCAGCCAGGGAAGGAGGGGGACGAGGCAGCAATTGGAAACATTTCGGTGAAGCAGCAATCCAGCTTCTCACTGCAGGGAACAACATCTGTATAAATCCTACAAGGAAGGGAATTTTCAGCCTAGGACAATTCATGTTCTGGGCCAAACCTTCAGCCCGGTGCAAATGTGTGACTGGAATGGGCTCCAGCAGGGCTCAGCCCCATCAATAATTCATGGGCCATTTAGATGATTGCTCAGCACAAGATCCTGCTCGTTTGATTCTCTCTTAGAGTCACAAGAAGAAAAAAATAACAGATTAGGTAATTGCAGTGCAGGCCCGAAATCCAATCAGTGACTTTATGGAATTTCCCCTGTCCCAAACCACAGCTTCGATCTTGTTCATCAACACCAGCAGCAGATCTGCATTAGAAACAAACATCAGCTCAGTGTTTTTAAAGAACATTTCCTAATGAAAAATGTGTTCAACGCTTGTGCTGGCACTGCTGAGGCTCCTCAGATCTTTGGGACAGTTCATGGCAAACAGGACCTGGAGGAGCTGGAGCGTGGCCAGGGCAGGGAACAGAGCTGGGAAGGGGCTGGAGTCCCAGGAGGGCTGAGGGAGCTGGGAAGGGGCTCAGCCTGGAGCAAAGGAGGCTCAGGGGGCCCTTGTGGCTCTGCACAACTCCTGACAGGAGGGGACAGCCGGGGGGGTCGGGCTGTGCTCCAGGGAACAGGGACAGGAGGAGAGGGAACGGCTCAGGCTGGGCCAGGGCAGGCTCTGGGTGGGCACCAGGAGGAATTTCCCCATGGGAAGAAAGGGTGGTCAGGGATTGGAACTGCCCAGGGAGGGTTGGAGCCCCCATCCCTGGAGGTGATCAGAGAATCTGTGGATGTGGCACCTGGGGAGAGGCATCAGTGGTGACCATGGTGGTGCTGGGATGATGGTTGGACTTAAAGGTCTTAAAGATCTTTTACAACATTAATAATTCCCCACTTGCAATATTCTTCCTGTTTGAGGAGCTGACACACCCAGGAATTCCCTCATTCTCCCTCTTTGCAGCTCATGGCTTCTGCCTAAAATTTGGAAGAAACAGAACCTGAATGAGAGGTTCCCAATATAAGAAATGCTTGGAAAAGGCCTCGTGTGCATCCCTGAAAGCAGAGAAATCAGGATTCCTCCGAGGATGTGAGAGGAATGACAGTTGGGTCTTTACAAACAAACCATGGGTCTGCTGATAGACAAGATTAGCACTGAGAGATAAGAGAAACAATGGGAAGGGTTTCACAGATTGATGAATGGGTAAAAGAGATTTGCTTTTACAAACAAACTATAGGTTTGCTGATAAATAAAATTGAATATTGAAAGATGAAAGAAACAATGGGGAAGAAAACATAAATTCCATAAGAGTTAAGAATTAAAGGGGGGGGGTTATAAATTAATGGGGAAATTTTAGGAATCCGGCATTCTGGGAAGTCTGTGCATCTCCAGAACCTCAGAAATGGGGAAAGAGAGAGGGAAATGCGGCCAGGAAATTGGGATAAAAGAGAGGCTGCATCCCCTAAAAATGTGAGAGACCCCAGGGGAATGCCCCATGGCCTCTCCCTTTATTGGAATAAAGTAAAAGGTCTCCTCTGTCTCCCTTTTGGACATAAACATCTGATGATCGTGGATTAATTTTCCTGATAGATGCAATGAGCCTTCCTCTGACCCTGGGCCAGGGAGAAGCTCCTTTAAGGATTTTTTAATCCAACCCAGGTTGGATTTTTTAGTTCAAATTTGAACAGTCCTGTAAGCCTTTAATTTTAATTAACCACAAGCTACTCCTATTTTAAAGGAACACAATCCATCAGCACCTCAAGCTGCATCTCCAAGGAATTCATGGAATCCCTGACTGGTTTGAGATAGAAGGGATCTCAAATCCCACCCAGTGCCCCCCCTGCCCTGGCAGGGACCCCTCCCACTGTCCCAGGCTGCTCCAGCCCCAGTGTCCAGCCTGGCCTTGGGCAGTGCCAGGGATCCAGGGGCAGCCCCAGCTGCTCTGGCAATTCCAGCCCAGCTCCTGCCCACCCTCCCAGGGAGGAATTTCAGCTCCCTTAAGCCAGAGCTTTGACAAGTTTATATCAGTTGCCCATTTAAAATTTGATTTTTCAACCATTCAGGCTTTGTCTTTGTTCCTTTGTTGCAGCAAAGCCTCAGTAGGAAACTCGGGTTGGCTTCTCTTCACCACTTGTTGCTTTATATATCCTACAAAAACACCTTTTTTCTTCCCTCCCCCCCCGCTTGTGAAAGTTCATCTTTCTTCAGACATAAACTTTAACTTTTTTTTAGCCAGAGACTCTGCCACTAAGAGACACTTCAAGGTGGTGCTCAGGACAGTGAGCTCAGGCATAGCAGAGCCACAACTCTCAAATGCTTGAAAATAGAAATTATGATTTTCCATCCTGATTTTTATTTCCTTCCTTCAGGGATGTGCAGAACTCGATGCTGAGTTGTCCAAGTTTCCCCTGAGCTGGTTTGGATTCTCCTGAGCCATCCCAAACCCTCCCCACCCGCAGCACAAACACACTGAAATCAAACCCTGCCCAAAGGGAATTTCAGTTTCTCCTCCATCATCCAACTCTGCAGCTTTAAAATCAGCTCTGAATCTGAGTGACAGTTCCCCCCACACACACAGATTTTTTTGGAAGCTGATCCAAATCCCAGCCTGGCTCCCTGACTCTGCAACCTCGATGGATTCCCTTAAAAACTCAGGGGTGGCAGAAACCCAGCAGGGTCCCTGTGCTGGGACATTTGGCAGCTCTCTCATCCAGGTTTTGGGGTTTCTGGAATTCTCTCCCTGTCCCCTCTCAGCTCCTGCAGGGCCCTATCCCAGTTTTGGGGGAGAATTCCACAGGTTTGGGTTAGTGCTGGAAGCCCAGCACCCCCTCCCAGTGTCCTCAAGACCCTTGGCTGCTCCTTGCTCCATCCCTGGTTAATTATTGCTCCATTTCTCACTAATTATTGTTCTGTCCCTCACTAATTATTGCTCTGTCCCTGATTAATTTCTCTCTGAGCTGGGCTTTTTGCTCAAACACTTCCTCTCCTGATGGGTGGCTGAGCAAAGGTGCCTCCTCTTTCCTCTCGACCTCCAGGAGCCCCGGAAAGTTGAATAAAACCAAGCCCTGGGGAAATTCAGAGGGGTTTTCCCCACAGATCTCATGATTCTGTGCACATTTATTACAATGTGGTAATTGTAAAAAAAAAACCTGAGGTATTTTATGTCAGTTCCTGGCTCAGGTGATCCATGAAACAGCAGAAGAACAAACAATGAGGGTTGGGGTTTTTTTACAGCCCTCAAATCAAGGGTTTTGTGGGGAGTTGTTTCCTTACAATGCTCCAAAAGAGGGATATTGTGGTTCTACCTCAATGTCAGATTTATAATGAATAATTTTATTGAGTGGTATAAGGTGGACATGGGCTGATGGTTGGACTTGAGGATCTTTCAAGTCTTTTCCAACCGTGGTATTTCTAATTCTATCACCCTCCAAAAATGCCTTCAGCAAACTCAGCTCTCAGAGGTTCAGATTAAATATCAGAATTGTTTTGTTTTGTTTTGGTTTTTTTCCTGCAGGATTGGTCAGACATTGGAAGAAATTGCCCAGAGGTTGAAGTCCTCATCCCCAGAACAGTTCAAGAAAGATCTGGATGGGATCTTTCCAGGATCACCCTTGGGGATGTGGTTTGGGGTGAATTTAGGGTGATTTTAGGGTTCCTGGGGAGGTGCTGGTGGAACAGTGATGGTTGCCCAATGATGATTGGACATCAGTAACCCTCCCCACCCATGCCTGGTGATGTCAGTATTATCCCTGAGTTCATTTGATGGGAATGATCATTTAATCCTCAAAAATCCTTTCCCTAAGGTTGGAACAGACCTCAAAATCAACCCCCAGGTTTACCCTACACCACAAAATAGAGGAATTATTCCCTGTTATCCATCTGGCATTGAGGTAGAACCACAAAATCCCTGTTTTGACGTTGGAGTCGAGGATCTCGGAGGTCTTGGATGACTCTGTGATTTCCTGACCATCGCCTGTGGGAGAGACAACCCTGCTGCTTTCCCTGAGCAATTCCTGGAAGAAATTATCAGCAGTTCCTGGGGGGAATGATGAGGAAAAGCTGATTCAGAGAACAGCTGGATGATTTCATCCCAAGCCTGCTCCCAGCTCCCACCACTGCCCTGGAGATGTGGAAAAACAGAATTCCAAGAATCCCAAGCTTTCTGCACATACAGGAGAGGTATCAATGTTTGAGTTGAGTTATTTTTGCTGCCTCGAGGTTTGACACCTCAGCACAGGAGCAGCAGTGTCAGAATCACACGATTTTCACAATCCACAGGCATTTTCTGCAAATGAGGTCACTTCTGTGGCAGGGAGACATTTGTTCCCAGAAAATATCCCAAGCTAAGCCAGAGAAAGGGGAAGAGATCATTCCAGCCCTGACTCTGTTCCATCAGCCTGGGGGGGGTGAGGGGAATCTTTCCCAGTCCCTGCTGCAAAGGAGGATCCCTCACTTTTGGACATGGAAGAGTCACCCTGAGCAATTCTTCCCCACCTCGGGTTCAGGGCAGAGGCTTCCACAGCAAAGCAAAATCCTAGAGCACCATCACTGTACCATGAAATCATCATTTCCCTGGATTTCGGGAAATACACCCAAAACTTCCGGGAAATACAAAGTGCTGTTGAGTTGCAGATCAAAGCTGCTGGCAGCAGCACCCACAGGAACTTCCACAGACCAGAATCATGGAATTAAGGCTGGAAAAATCACCAACCTTCAATCCCAGCTGTTTCAGGGAATAGGGTCTTGCAGATCCAGAGTTCCACTGCCCAAACCAATCCCAAGCTTCTCCATCTCCCGGGATGTGCTGGGATGAAATTGCTCTTGCAAGAGACAAAACCACCCCAGGAATTCAGCTCCTGTCCTGCCTCGGCCTGCAGCCTGCTGGAAGTGCCTTCCATGGGTGTTCCTGCTCCAAAGGGACTCTGGGGTCATGGGGACTGTGGAAGATTTCTTGTAGCTTATCTGCTTCTTCCCGGGTTGGGATACATGAGCAAGAGTTGGGATTTCTTGTTCGGACTCAGATGTTTATTATCCTTTCTATTACAGTCTCACAGAACATGAGTTCCTCAGCACACCAGGCTAACAAACTAAAAATGGAGCTCAAGGTCTCTCTCTCTAAGGCATTTTAAGCACAAAGTAACCAATTATCAAACGCCAGATTGATTATTTTTATTTTTAACCCAATAACCAACCACCC
>VWZN01019042.1:65006-83140 GCA_013396955.1 Regulus satrapa
TCTCTCTAAGGCATTTTAAGCACAAAGTAACCAATTATCAAACGCCAGATTGATTATTTTTATTTTTAACCCAATAACCAACCACCCGTGGTTCGCATTGCAGACTTTTCCACCCAATCCCACAAAATCACCCACACCCATGAAGAAGGTGAAAAAGAAGGACAGACCAACACCCCAAAACGTCCATCTTGCTTTATGTATATTACTGTGTCCTGTAAGCTTTCCGCCATGTGACCTGACACTCTCTACCCAAACTCCACACCCACAGTCCCAGAGCCATCACTCAGTTTTGGAGCCTTCTCCACAGCCTCAGGTCAAAGGCAGTGTTCCCTTTTAAGAATAAACTACCCAATTAACTAATGCCACACCTCTTATTTTTACTCTTAGCCCAATAACTAACCACCTGTCACCTGCATTGCCGACTCTTCCACCCAATCCCACAAGGATTCCACCCCCTTGATGGAACACTTTGGGGCACAGCAGTGGAGAAGCAGAAAGGCACAATCTGAATTCCTAGCGCACACCTCTGATCCCATATAGATAGAATTTATTTTTAATTTTTTATCTAATTCCAATTCAAATTTTTAATTTATTTTTTATTTAATTTTTATTTTAATTTTTACTTTAATTTTAATTTTCCTTTATATTTTAATTTTTAAAATGTATGTTAATTTCAACATTAATGATAAGTGTATTTTAATTTCAATTTCAATTTTAAATCTAATTTTTATTTGCATTTTCATTTTTAATTTTTTTTTTCTTCCTCTGAGGAAGAAAACAAGCTGTACTGATATTTCTGGCTGTGGACACACCCCACTCTCTGAGATTTCCCCATGCCCAGCCCAAGCAGGGACCTGCTCAGCATTTCCAGGATAATCTTTCCACTCATCCCAACATCCACACTCCAAGCTGGACTCAGGAGAAAACTCAGCCTAAAAAAAGGACATTCTGGGGGAAGAGGTCTTTATTTCCCTGCTTTTATTTACCTTGCATTGAGACCTTTGCTGTGTCTCCCCTTGAAGCCCCAAGACCCTACCAGGTAGGAATTTCAGGGGTTTTCCCTTCACTCCATGATGGTAAAGTCATACAAAAACCCAAATCCCAGGATTTTTATGTCCTGTGGCCTGGTGCAGCCTCCTGTTCTGTGGGGGATGGATCCAGCCCAAACAATTTCTGGCATGGCCCCAAACCTCCCCAAGGTCCCTCTGCTGCCACCCTGCAGGACCTTTGCGTCCCCCCTTTCCAGGAAAAGTGAGCTGGGATTGCCAAGCCTGTAATTCCAGAATTATTTCTGCTCTGGGTGCCCAGGACCCTTCTGTCCCCTCCCTGGGACCTCCAGCCTGAACACGGAGCTGATAACCACAACAAAGGGCTGGACTGACCCCAAACCTGACTGAAACCCCAAAATAAAGCAGCAGAAAAGTTTTGGAAGCAATACAACCCCCCCTGGGCAGTGCCCACACACAGCAGGATGAAAACCTGCCACAGGGAATATTATCTGCAGGGGCACTACTGGCCTTCCCCAGCCGGAGCTGCCACACGGGATGGGTTCCCTGGGAAACCCCTCCCTGTTCCACGGGATCATCCTGTGACAGCACCTGGTGCTGGCTTGGGGCAGTTCTCACAGTGTTTGTTTGGGAAAAACCCAAATCTCTCCTCTTTTTGCCCCCCACAAAGCTCCAGCTCTTCCCAGCTGCAGCAGCAGGAGGACGCTGGGACAGCATCCCCAAATCCAGTGGGATGGGCACAGGACACAGCCCGTGACTGCTGTGCCCCCCTCGGGAGGGAGGGTGGAGCAGCATCCCCTAAAAATGCTGTTTTTAACTCTCCCTGCAATGGAAATTTCATTTGCAGCCAGCCAGGCCCTAGCTGAGGGATTTTACAGAATATTTTATGGAATGTTTCGTGGAATATTATACGGCATATTTTGGGGGATATTTTACAGAATTTTTTACAGACCATTGGAAGGCTCCCACATGGATCGCCAGCTCTCAAGTGAATGAAGAGATTCACAGGAGATGAAACCCCCTCACTGCCAGCACCGAGCTCTGCCCGGCTGAACCCATCCCAGCCTCCAGCAGGAAACCCCAGCCTGGTGCACCCGTGCAGGGCACGAAGCCCAGGTGCCACCTCACCTGCAGCTTGTCCCCTCCCCCGGGCAGCCGAGCCAGCCGAGGTGACCCCGCAGGCCACAGACACAGTGCAGCTGGACCCTTTCACTTCCCCTAAAAAACCCAAACCCACAAAAAACCCATCAAAACCCATCCGAGAGCGGCTGGGCCGCACCTGCCACCTGCACGACAGAGAATTCCACGGGAGAAAGAAATTCAGAGATTCAACCTCAGCTTTGCCCAGTGCAGTTTAACCTCTTTTTGTTCTCCAGCCTGCAGGAGGCCAATTTAACCAACTTCTAAAGGGCCCAGGTGAAATTTTTTGCAGAAAATGCCTCCCATGCTCACCTTCTCTGCCCTGAGAAAGCCAAACAAAGGCTGTCCTTGTCACCTGCCCCAGGGACAGAGGGGCCGGGACACGATTTCAACAAGCCCCAGCTCCTGTTTCAGGAAGGGCAGCGAGCAGAAGGAGATTTTTACAGAGGACGTGAGAACGGCAGAGCAGAGGAAACCGGCCCTGCTATAATTAGAAGTTTTTTGACGCCCCCGAGGGCGGCTGCTCGGCCCACGCCTTTCATCGCGAGTGGGTGCTCGGCTAAATTTACCTCCTGGCAGAAGGGTTTGACTGGGGCTTGACACAGAAAACCCCACCAGGATGTGGTGAGCGAGAGGGGAAGTTCACAAGGTGCAGGCGCTCACTGACATCATTTGGAGGCACAGCTGAAACTCAGATGATTTCTGGGTTTGGGTTGGGTTTTTTTTGGTTTTTTGGGTTGTTTTTTGTTTTTTGTTTTTTTCTGTGTGCAAGACACTAATTTGAATAAAACTAAGAAAATAAGAACAAAAGGAGAGAAAAAGGAAAAGGAGACCAGCATCCTTCAGGATAAAAAGCACAGTGGCAGCTCTGATGTTCACTGAAAGGTGAATTCCTTCTCCCCAGTCCTTGTATTGGGCGAGGAAAATCCCAGTGTGCCCACCCCTGGCATGGAGCTGATGGAACTCCCAGCTCAGCTGAGCCAGCCTGGTCACCCAGAGGACCCCAGAGTCCCCTCCCTGCACCCATGGCCACGGCCAGGCTGAGAAACACTAGCAAGGACTTTGCTGTCCTGAGGAGGGATGGTGGGAGACGTGCCTGTGCTGATGTCCCCAAGAGCTGCTTGGGTGGGGTTTGTTTGATCTCTCACTGAATGTCCTGAGCTGAAGGGACCCACAGGGATCGTGGATTCCAGTTCCTGGAGCCCAAGAATCCACCCTGTCCATCCCTGGGCGCTGCCCAAAGGCTCCTGGAGCTCTGGCAGCCTCGGGGCCGGGCCCATTCCCTGGGGAGCCTGGGCAGTGCCAGCACCCTCTGGGGGAAGAACCTTTCCCTGCTCTGCAGCCTGAGCCTGCCCTGCCCAGCTCCAGCCGTGCCCTGGCTGCTGTCCCTGTCCCAGAGCAGGGATGGGAGCTGCCCTCGGGAGGAGCTGCAGATCCCTGAGCTCTGCCCTCAGGGTGCTCTGCTCCAGCTGGACACTCCAGGTGCCCTCAGCTGCTCCTCAGGTGTCCCCTCCTGACCCTTCACCTTCTGCTTGTCCTTTTTCCTCATCTTTAGATCCTTCTCACACTGAGGCACCCAAAAGCGCCCACAGCCCTGGAGTTGAGGCTGCCCCAGCCTCGAGCAGAGCAGCACAATCCCCTCCTCTCTTTACCCTGTTGTCTCCTCCTTCTCTCTGTGACACTCTGGCCTCCAGCCGATTTCCACGTGGAGCTGGAGGCTCCCAGGACCAATTTCTGAATCCCTGAAGGGATCCACTGCCAGCCAGGCTGATTCCTCTGCTTGTTTTACCACACCACAAGAACTCAGAGCAGTGCCATGGAGCTGAGCCTGAGGAACAACTTCCTGAGGTTCTGCAGTGGAGAAAAATAAACTTATAAGTGACCTCACAGTCATTTGGGGGATGTTCAAAATATCTGCCAGTGACAGAGGGGGAGGAAAGTCCTGGGAGAGGGGACAGATTAGAAAATTCCCAAAATTTCAGCACTTCCATGCACAGCAGAAACTCCCAAGGGAAGAGTACCACATCCAGTGGCTGGAGCAGGGATTAACAATGAGGTGGATACACAGGCTGGGCAGAGAAAGCATTAATTAAAAATAAAATGAAAATCACACTAATCCACATTCTTAACGTCTGTAATCAATCTCAGCACTCTGCAGTGCCCCCTCTGCCATTGCCAGGACAAGGGTGGGTGCAGCAGGACACTGAAGCTGCTGCTCCAGGAGCCAATGACCCAGACAGGAGCCCCAGATTCCCTTTAGGGCACCCCAAAAAGCAGCTGAAGTGACCCCCTGAGTGCTGCCATCACTCAGGAGAGATAATAAAACAATAACCTTGGCTTAACTTTTAATGTTTATGAGTTTATAATTCCATCATTTTCTGATGCCAGTTTTCTGTCCCTGTATGGCCACAGAAAGAACAATTCCATTTGGAAAACCTTGGAGAGAACTGTGCAGCCTCAGATCCACCAAACTGAGAAGCCCTGGAAGTCACGATGCCTTGGCTTGGTTCATAACTTGATTAAAATCAATGAGATCAGCAGAACTTTTTTCGTTTGATCTTGGCCTTCCCGGATCTCTCAGGGTGCCGGGAAGGGAGCTCACAGATCTCGCTCTTCCCAGCCCCGTTCCTACAAGGCCTGGGAGACAATTCTGGACAGGAAAAGCATCACTGGTGCTCTGTGCCTCATTTGTCCTCAGCTCCATCCCCAAAACTTGGGACCTGGAACTGCCACCCCAGAGCTGATTCTCAGATTCCCCCAGGAACCCTCATCCCAGACAGGGAATCTGGCTCAATTTCCCTCCCAAAGGCACAGCCTTCCCCACATCCACGCCCTGCAAAGTGTCCTCAGCTACTTCCCAACTTTTGTCCTTGACAAAATTCCATTTTGACATCCAATCCTGTGACATCCAATCCCAGCACCTCCCCTTCACCTCCTCCCTCTTCAGGGCACCAAACTCATCTCTGCTTTCAAGGCCACCCCCAAACCGAGCTCTCTCTGCTGGATTTGCTCTTCCAAGGTCAAATCCCTGTCTTCAGGCATGGACCTGAGGAAATCCCCACTGGTAGCAGCAGTGCTACCAGAAATCCCTGGATTTATATCTCCTCCTCCTTGGTGAAATCTGAAATTTTCAAAGGTGCAGTTGAGGATGGGGCTTGACTTAAAAACAGAGGGAAAATGGAAAGCACAGATGTGGTACCTTGACAATTATTTATAAACAACTTTTCAATATATTTTGGTCCTGGGCAGGTTCAAAAATTTAGCTTTATCTCAGAATTTAGATTTAAGGAAGTTCTCAGTACACACCAGCCTCTGGAGAGATTTGGAGGTGGGAATGAGGGAGAACAACAGCAAATTTCCAGTGGGAAGCTCTACAAAGCCTCTAAAATGCTGCAAACCTTCTTCCCATGCAGCACCTCTCCTTATGAAGATAATTTTTGCATCCTTCCATGAGGTACTGAAGGCCTTTGGGAAGTGTCTGTGCTGTATTTTTCTCTCTTTGCAAGGATGGGGACATGGAATATTCCCTGCTCCTTGTCTGCCTTGGGAGGAGAAGCTGCACAAGGATCAAGAATCCAAGCCCAGAATTTTAAGGCCAAATCAGGATTATTTATGCAAGCAGCAAAGTCATCTGAGGGTTTCAGATTTACCTGGAAGGCACCAACCCCTTTGCATTTTAATTACCAGCACTTCATCAAGCTTCACCTCAAGCTACCTGGAAATCCAAGAGCTGGAGGTGCAGAAATATTTGCTGAGGAGCAGCCAGGAGGGCTGGGAGGGGCAGGAGAGGAGATGAATCCTGGCACATTCCCAAAATTCAGGGCTGGCAGGGCCGTTGGGCTGGGATGCAGTGGTTGGATTTTTTGGCTCACCTCAGAAGTCTCCAGATTTGGGGCTTTCCAGCCAGCCAGCAAAAAGCTCCGGGGCTGCATTGCTGCATCATCCCAAAAAAACAGGATACAGGTGGAAAGGAAGATTTCCAGGGCACCCATTTGGCAGATAAGCATCAGGCCGTGTCTCACCCAGCCTTTTCCCCTTTTCCTGCAGTGCTAAATTGGAGTCACAGCTCCCAGAAAGAGCAGGCTGGGAAGGCTTGGAGCACTCTGCCTTCTAAATAAGCACTGAGGTGTTTAATTTCATTTTATTTATTCTGATTTTATGCTGGATGCAGGATACTGAGAGTGCACTGGGTGTCAGTAGGTCGGGGAATTCAGCACCCAACACAAACTGGGGGTGGAATTGAGCAAATCCCACCACAGGCTCATCCCCACAGCCACTGGCTGCTGCCCTTCTGAAATCCAAGAGGGTTTTAAGATCCAAAAGTCAGAAAATCAGAGCATTTCACAAAAAAAAAAGATGGAACTTCTCAACCAGAAAACTGAGTTGTACTTGGAATTCAAAGCAGGTGGAGGAAGGCGATTCCCCCTCTGTGCTCTGCTCCGTGAGAGCCCAGCTGGAATGGAGGGGACAGTGCTGGTGTGCCAGCACAAGGAGGGCTTGGAATTGTTGGATAAGGCCAGAGGAAACCACGGAGCTGATAAGGGATGGGAGAAATTCTGCTATGAGAGAGCTGGGAGGGCTCCCCTGGAGAGGAGAAGGCTCCAGGGAGAGCTCAGAGCCCCTGGCAGGGCCTGAAGGGGCTCCAGGAGAGCTGGAGAGGGACTGGGGACAAGGCCCGGAGGGACAGGAGCCAGGGAATGGCTCCCAGTGCCAGAGGGCAGGGCTGGGTGGGATCTTGGGATCCAGGAATTGTTCCCTGGGAGGGGGGGCAGGGGCTGGGCTGGGATTGCCAGAGCAGCTGGGGCTGCCCCTGGATCCTGGCAGTGTCCCAGGCCAGGCTGGAGCAGCCTGGGGCAGTGGGAGGTGTCCCTGCCATGGCAGGTGGGGATGGGATTTCAGGTCCCTTCCAAAACCAGTCCAAAAAAGGCACAAATCCTGATTTTTCAAAAGCCAAAACCCACCAGCATTTGGAAGAAGAAGAGTGCTTCAATCTTCCTTGACCACATTTTTCTACCAGTGAAAATCTGTCTGACCCAAATTCTGCCTTTCTGCACCCAAAATAAGAAGCCACAAAACCAGCCCAACAGTAAAGGCACAAACCCTGATCTTTAGAGGACAAAACTGCCAAGACTTGGAGAAATGAGTTTCAACCTTCCTTGAGCAGATTTTTATACCAGTGAAAATTTCTCTGAGCCCATTTTTGCCCTTTGGCACCCAAAATAACAAGCCACAAAACCTGCCCAAGAGTAAAGGCAAATATCCTGATTTTCAGAAGCCAAAAACCACCAGGATTTGAAAGGAGAAAATTGTTTCAATCCTTCTTGACCATATTTTTGTGCTGATGAAAAATTCTCTGAGACAAATTCTGCCTTTCTGCAGCCAAACCAAGCCACAAAACCAACCCAAAATGGCACAAAATCTGATTTTCAGGAGCCAAACCCCAGGATTTGAAGGTGCTCAGGTTTTGAGTGTTTGGGACAAATCAGGGACCCGCAGCCCAGGGTGACCTCACTCAAATCCCAGGAAAACTTCCTGGAAGTGAATTTGTCCAAAACTAAAGTCTACTGGAGATTCCCAATATCTGGCAAATGTCAGACTGCCATTTCCAGATTGAAAATGGAATTTTCTTTAGAAAAAAAAGTCAGAATTTTAAAAATTCTTATTTAAAGCAGATTTAAGGGTTCAGCTGAGATCCAGCTCCTTCCCAAGCTTGTTATCCACAGCAGGGAAAATGAGGATGGGGGAATGTGGGGGAGCTGTTCCTGGAACAATCCCAGACTCTCTGACAATTTCTGAGCTCCAAGGAAGCAGTTTGGGTGATAAATAAAATGTAATGGGATCAATGCAGGCACAGCCAGATTTAAAAGTAAAAACAGTTAAAGCACAATTCCCACAAGGCTAGGGGAAAAAAAAAAATCCATCACCCCAAAATCTACCAGCTGGGAAAAGAGAAACAGCATAAAAATGTAGTTAATATTTATTAAAAGTAGGAAAATAGCACAGGGTTTAGAGTAGCTTAGGGGATGTCCAGCCCAAAAGAATTCCCTGGAATTTTAAGCATCCATTTAGGCTTGGTTTTAGCTTTTTGGGAGAATTTTGTCCTGGTCTTGAAAGATTTTAATGTGTGGAGCAGGGAGCAAGGAGGATCAGGGATTATGGAAGAAAAGCAAATTGAAGTTCAAGGGGCAAGTTCTTCTCAGAGGGTCCAAAACTCTTCAAAAACTCATGCAGGGAGTGCCTTGAAATTAATTTTAAAATACTGAATATAGAATATCCCATCTCTGGAAGTGTCCAAGGCTAGGTTGGATGGGGCTTGGAGCACCCTGGGGTGGTGGAAGATGTCCCCATCCATGGCAGGGGTGAGATGAGATAATGAAGATTTTTAGGTCTCCCAAACCAAATAATTCCATGATTCCAAAAAGACAAGCAGAAATATTCCCTGAGAGTTGTTCCAGTAGGAGAGATGACATTAAAAAATTGTCTTATTTTGCTAAACTCTGGATTAAAAGATGCACCACAAAGCATAGATAAAGTAAAACACTGAACTAAGAAATAAATTCCTCAGTCATCAGAAACCACTTTCCAAGAGCATTGGGAAAGGTCTAATTAGGAAAGGCTTAATTAAGCCATGGCCAGGTCCAGACACTAACACCCCCACCCACACCAAATAACCACTTCATTATTAACACCAAATATCAAAATATTTCCTTATTAAACCATTTCATTCCTTTCCTGAAGAAGTTGGGGGTTGGCTTTGGAATCTGGGACAACACCAAAGTTCTGGAGGAGCTGAAGGGCTCAGGGACCTGCTGGGATCATTCCAACACTGGAAAATTTGTGGGAATTCTTTTTGGGGGCTGAGATCTCTCAGCCAGGGCTCTTCTCTCAGTGTCCGGGCCTGCAGCGCAGGCTGTGCCCGGGCTGTGGGCTCTGTCCCAGCTCTGAACCAGCTGGGGCCCTGCTCTTGATCTCTCCCACACCCACCCTTGCCCAGGCACAGATCTTCTGTCCATGGGCCAGGCAGGGACTGATCCAATTCCATCATCCCATGGGAAATGCTGCACCCAGGGAGCAGCCAGGCATTCCCAGCTGGATCCATCTGGGATCCAGAAGAGCCCCAGCAGCCTTTCCCAGGGGATGGCCAGAGGAAGAGCAGCCCTTGGCCAGCAGCCCTGGATCTTGGGAGGAGGACTGCGCCCTTCTGCAGGATCCTGCTCCAGCAGAGCCACGTTTGGCACTGCAGGAGGGCTGCAGGCACCATGGAATGACTGCTGCCAGCCCCGACTGACAGGGCCAGCCTGGATCCTGACTCTGCCCCTGCTTTTGTACTGCTGCATTTTACTGTGATTGTCCTGATAAGCTGTAGTTGGTTTCTCCTTGCTAGTAAAGAACTGTTATTCCTATCCTCATATCTTTGCCTGAGAGCCTCTTAATTTCAAGACTATAATAATTAGGAGGGAGGGGTTTACATTTTCCATTCCAGGGGAGGCTCCTGCCTTCCTTAGCAGACACCTTTGTCTTTTAAACCAAGACACTCATCCAAGCTGCCCAAGCAATTCCAACCCCCCGGATCTGTTCCCTGATTAGTGTCAAGCAGATAAGAGCTAATTCCCATCAAGGAATTAGGATGGGATCCAGAATTGTCCCTCATTACCTAAAGTGCAGTGTGGGAGGGGCTTAGGGCAAAAGTCAGAAAAAAAATTCTAAAAAACCCCAAAAAACCAAAAAAATTATTCCATTAATCACAAAATTCAGGCACAGAGATTTCTGGAAAAGTTTTCCATGGAGCCTCAGCAGGGCTCCAGGAAGGGCAGCTCATTCCCACATGGAGTTGGAAGGCAGGAAATCTCACCAGAGGACCAGGAAGAAATGGGTTTTAAACAGCAAAAATCAAATATTTATTGGCAGGATGGGCAGGGAGTGTCCAGAGCCTGCTAGAGTGGAGGGAGAGACTGGGATCAGAGGGAAAGAGGCAAAATCAAGAGCCAGGGATGTCCCCATCATCCCTCGTGTGGCAGCCCCAGGAGCTGATGAAGTTGGAGAGGAAAATCCCCCAGGCAACAGAGCTCCTCCAAGGGCTTCTCCCAGAAAAGCAACATCTCAAGGAAAAAAATCGGGGTTGATTATTTTCCATCTGCATATCCCAACCTCCAGCACTCCCCTTTAGCTTTGTCCCTGGTTTTACTCCCGTAAAAGCAAGAACAGAGAGGCAAAAAACAGTAAAACAAAGAGTAAAAAAAGGTAATTCTTTGCCTAAGGACGTGGAGGTGATTTTTCTGAGTGAATTCCTTGTGGATCTGGGTCCAAGGGGATCTTTTTTCCCTGCCCATATGGATCCCAGCTCCACGCAGCAGCTGGGGCTGGCAGATGGATGCCAGGGCCATGCCGGGAGCGTGAGACGGGCACAGGAAAACCTCAGGCTCCAAATGCCCGGAGCTGGAGCCCTGCCTGAGGCCCCAGGACAGCGATTCCTGATGGAAGAAATGAAGTAAACAGCACCAGCAGCACCTGAGTTAGACACCGAGGGGGGAATTGTGAAAACAGAAAAAAAGAGAGAGAGAGAGAGAGAGAGAGAGAGAGAGAGAAAGGACTTTTCAAAGAGTTTTCAGTTTAAAAGGAGGAGTTTGCATCCAGAGTGAGAAATCCAGAGACCAGCCCTGAATACTGACCCCAAAATGGACTTTTCAAATGGTTTTCACATTTTAAGGTATCTGTTTGCATCCACAGAGTAAGGGATTGTGAGAACAGCAATTCCAAAATGGAATTTTGGGATTGCCCAGAAATGGATTTTCCAAAGGGTTTTCTCTTTAAAATGGGGTGTATTCTTCCCAATATTCCAAGATTCTGCTGGACAGACCTAATTCCTGATGGATAAATAACACCAGCAGCACCTGAGTTAGATGTAGAGGAATTGTGAGAGCAGCCCAGAAAAATGACCCCAAAAATGGACTTTTCAAAGAGTTTTCACATTTAAAAGCAGTGGATTGCTATTCCAAGATGCTCCAGAACATCCCTAATTCAAAGTCTCAAGATTTGGAGTCCTCAAGAAAGATCTCTGCTAAAAAATTTCCTTGTCCAAGCATCCCGATTTTTCCCAGAATTCTGCCATGTCTGGGTCTCCCAAAACAGGACCCCAAAGAATGAATGAATTATTCCACATCCCTGTGGAATATCCTTGTACAGGGCATATGGAGACAGGGCTGGAAGAAACCTCTCCCAAATCCCTGGAAAACGACCCTAAAAACACAAGTCCAGAATCTCAAGGAACATCCCAAAAACCTCCTAGTTTTATCCAACCACACTTGGAATTTAATCAAATTTCTCCCTCCACATTCCTGCCTCAGCGGGAACCAAAATAAATCGAGAAATACATCAAAACAGAATTATTTATTTTTCTGTTATTCTAGTTTATTTGAACTTAGCAGCTCAGCAGAGCTGGGGATGAATTTTAAAAAAGAAGCTCCATTTCAGTGGTGCCACTGGAAATCAATCAAACCCAAATCCTCCAGACTGGATCCTCCAGATCCAAAGAGAAGTTTGAACTTCGAGCCATCCCAAAACTCTCCAAAGAGACAGACAATGTCTGGGATGAAATGGAGATGCCTCTTGGCCTGCAGGTTTAAAAAACAGGGGGAAATCCCAAATAAAACTCCCTCCTGCCCCTAAACCTCGGGAGGAGTGTTTGGGAAGGGCTTTTTCCTGCTGGCAGTGGTGCCCTTTTGGGGTGATGATGGATGGAAAATCCAGATTTGCCTGTGCTGGAAAAATGGGCTTCAAACCAGGACATTCATTCAAGTATTTTTTCCCTACAAAATTTAGGGGGAAAGGCCACACATTTGGAATTAATTTGGAATTTTTAGTGTATTTTGGATTTTCTGTTTAATTTGGGGGTAGAGGGTTGATGGGTTTTTTGTTTCTTTTCTTTTCTTTTCTTTTCTTTTCTTTTCTTTTCTTTTCTTTTCTTTTCTTTTCTTTTCTTTTCTTTTCTTTTCTTTTCTTTTCTTTTCTTTTCTTTTCTTTCAAAAAAATGAAGGGTTTAATCCTATCAAGGTTTTAAATTGGAATTCTCTGAAGTCAGATTTTCCTGGTCTATCCCAGTCTCCCCACTGATGTTGCCTACTCTGGGAGTACAGAGGGATGAAATCTCAGTGGGAAAAAGTGGGATGAGCCTGGTTCTATCAGGGATGTCCCTCTTATTTTTGTGATTTTTTTTCTTATTTTAAGGGTAGGAAATACCCCTTTGAAATTAGTGAGTTTGAAAGAATTTTTAACTCCGTTTTTTCCCCCAGCTTTGTTGGAGAATTTATGGATTAAAGCTTGATTAAAGGAGGAGAAAAGCGAGGGAGAAGGGAATGTCCTGGTCAGCTTTTCCTGGGATTAGCACAAGACAGGGAGACAGGGAATGCCTCAGTCAGTATTTCCCTCCCGGTTTCTCCTGCACAAAGTGGGATTTGCAGGAGCTGTGGATGGATCCCAGAATCGGGGGGTGGGTCAGGCTGGGAGTGACCACAGTGGTCACCTGGGGCTGCTGGAAAAGGCAGCAAATTTAAATTTCTTCTATAACTTTAGTCAGGGGTTGTGTTCGCCTTGGAATTGAAGTTTCTTTTCAGTGTTCCACCACTGAGGCCTGATTCAAAAAACTGGGGGTAGCACAGGAAATACCCAAAAGATAATGAGCATTAATGACCATTAATGAGCAGTAAAGACCATTAACGACCATTAATGACCATCAATGGTCCTTAATGACCATTAATGAGCATCAGCTCCAAGCACCAGCCCTGGCCTGGTCAGAGGCTCCTGGTCTGGGGAAAGAGAAATAAGAGAACCAAGAATGAGAACCTAATTAATGTCAATAAATCGGGATCAATGACCAATAGGAAACCGAATATTACAAACCTGGGAGCAGTGAGCATTGAACCAATGAATTTCCCCTTTAGACAGGGGCTTTGCTCCCCTTTGCCCAGGGGAAAGGAATTGAAATTTGTTTTCAGGGACTATTCCACCACCCAAGGCCTGATGAGCTGAACAGCTCAACAAACTGGGGGCAGCAGAGAAAATACACAAAAGATAATGACCATTAGCGACCATCAACGACCATTAATGACCATTAATGACAATTAACAACCATTAATGACCATTATTGGCCATTAACAGCCATTAATGACTATTAACAACTCCAAGCACCAGCCCTGGCATGGTCAGAAACTCCGGGTCTGGGGGAAGAGAGATAAGAGGACCAAGAATGAGAACCTAATTAACATCAATAAATTGGGATCAATGACCAATAGGAAACCAAATACTAAGAACTGCATAGCTTTGGACTAATGGCATTGAATCAGCGAATTTCTCTGGGTTTTAACTGGATAAAATATGGGGAAAATCCAGTAAAATTCATGAGGGATGGAATGATTTTCTCTGCACAACCCAGGCAATGTGATTATGAAATTGATTTCTGTTGCACATCCTGGCCAGAACAAAGCAATGCCTCGATTCTCTAACACTGAAAATGTTGGAGAGTTTTTGTTTCCCCTGCAGTCTGGGTGACACCAGGGCTGGGCAGAGGGGCAGGATCACTCCCTGACCTGCTGGGAATGCTCTTCCTGATGCTCCCCAGGGCACTCTGCTGGCTCAGGGACAGCTCATTGTCCATCCACAGAGCTGCTCCAGCTGGGGCAGGGGCTGCTCTTCCCAGGGCAGGACCTGCTGAGCTCCACCAGTCCAAAGCTCCAGCCCAGCCAGGTGAGGTGTTCTCCATCAGCACCTGATCCTATCACATCTCTTGTCCAGTGAAATGCTCTCCATCAGCATTCTGTCCTGCACCTGATCTTATCACATTTACCTCCTGTCCTGCTCCACCTCCCTCCTCCAGGAGCACAAGCAAGGCGGAAAATGCAGGGGAAGCTCCATGTGGTTCTGTTGAGATGCTCAGTTCACCAAGCCTCCACCTGGTGGATCAATGCCCTGGAAAGAAACTTAAATTCCCACAGAATCACAGAATGAAGGAGGCTGAAAAAAACTTCTGATATCATCAAGCCCAAACTATGTTTGCCTTTGCTCTAGGAGGAAGTGAATTCAAGTTTCTTTCCTAAAGTTCCTTTTCAAAGCATTGTTCCACCAGGTGAAGGCTGGAGGAGCTGAACAAATCAGGGGCTCCAAACATCCCCCATCCAGCCACGGGAGAAGGACGAGCTCTGCCAGCTGCCCTCCTGCTCCGAGCCGAAGAAGTCCCAGAGCTGCTCCAAGGAGCTGCTCCAAGCAGATGCCAGCAGCCACCAGGACGTGTCCCAAGGGGAAGCCTGCAGTGAGCAAAAGCCGTCCCCATCAGAAGCCAGTAGCAACCATGAGCTCTCCGACTGGAATGAATCCAGCAAGAGCTGTCCCTCGGAGAAGCCAGGAGCTGTGAAGGATTTTCTTCTGGGAGGAATGCTTGGAGCCAGGGCTTTCCCACAGAGAAGTCGCTGGCCCCAACGCTCTCTGACTGGGAGGAAGGCAGCCAGCAAGAGCTGTCGCATGGGGAGGTCACCAGGTGCCACGAGGGTCGGGCTGGGAAGAGTCCAGTAGCCAAAGCTTTGCCTGGAGCCTCCATGGGCCAGGGGGGCCCAAAGGGGATGAGAACCAACCATTCCCACAAGGGAGCGGGGAAGATGACAGTGACAGAGAGCGGGACAGCTGGGACAGGGCCACTTCACTGAGCACACATCAACCCCAGGACAAGGCAGATCCTCTTCCTTATCCCACCCAAATCCATCAGCTCCTTCCTGGATGGCTCCATCCCAGCGCGCCAATGAACAAAGATCCAAACAAGTCTTGGTTTGCCTTCCAGCTGGGAGAAGGGCAATGACTGACACACAGAAAAATTAAATTACCAGTTTAACTAAAATATTCATTCTAGATTTAAAAAAAAAAACAAAAAACAAAACAAACAAACAAAAAAAAAAACCAAAACAAAACGAAAAAACAATAAAACAAAAAACCCCACCATAAACCAAAAAGAAACACTGAAGCCAAACAAAACCTCCTCCCAAAATCTAAAAAATCTACAAATGAACAAACAAGTCAAACCAAACCAAACCAAACCAAACCAAACCAAACCAAACCAAACCAAACCAAACAAAAAAAACCCTAAGTGAACAAAAAACAAACCAAAATAAACAAACAAACAAATTTAAAAATCAAAGCACCCCCTCCCCAAAAATCCTCAACCACCAAACCAAACAAGAAAATCAAAACCAACCAAACCAAACCAAATTTTTAAATAATTAAAAAAATGAAACCAAACCAAAATAAAAAAATTAAAACAAACAAACAAAACCACTCCAAATAGACTGTGGCTATTTCACTGAGAATTCTTTTTTTTTCCAGCTGGGAAATCCAGCATCTCCTGCTGCCCATCCTTGAGTGAGTGAGGTGATCCCATCGCACAAAAGTTGGAATCTGCATCCCACACCAGAATTAATTTGAGTTCTAGCAGGGAAAATCAAAATCCACTCCATATCAGCAGGAACTACTTAACTTCAAAAATATTCTTTTCTATTGAGGTGTTGAGATCTAGAAGCCACCAGTGGTATCCATTTGAATTTCTTATGGTTTTAAATCTTTAAACTTAAATTTATTTCCATAAAAATACTGAGTAAATAATTTGAAATCAGCAGAACGATTCCTGTGACTACCAGGCCTTTCCACTGTCTGCTCTCAGCAAGCAGAGCCCTTTTTTATTGATTTTTAAAGTTCACATCAGGCTTTCCAAAGGAGGAAAGCAAACTTTTTACCTAAGAAACCCCAAGTCACAAGTTCCTTGGAAAAAAAAAATCCCTTATTCAGAAGGAGCAGCCGAAGAGAACCAAGTGGGGTCTGAGTGTCTGATCAAGCAGAGCACAAAGAAAAGGAAAAGGGAAAAGAAAAAAAAGGAAAAGGAAAATGCAGGGCTGGCCCAGAGCTTGTGCTACACAGAGGGAGAGCACATTAAGGCATCAGAATTCCCAGGAAATCACAATCATCCATCAGGAAAACCCTGCTGGTTTTCCTCTCCCAGACACAGGCAGGGATTTCAGCCTCCAATGAAACCTTTGAGCAGCCCCAGGGGTGATGTGAGACAAAAATCATCCTGAAAAACCAGCTGGGAAACAGAAATCATCCTGAAAACAAGCTGGGAGACAAAAATTATCCCGAAAACCAGCTGGGAAGTATGGCAGGGAAGGAGGCAATCCTGCTGGGGAGGAGCTCATTTCCATGGGATGAGCAGGAATATCAAAGGATGCAGCACAGGACCTTGCTCAGCCCTGAGGGATCCAAGAGGCAGCAGAAATGTTTGTCAGGCTCAGAGCAGCAGCAGAACCTGCACAGTGCTCCAGAAGGATGGGAAAGGAGCAAAATCCAGATGGAAAAACTATGGGAAGAGGATTTTTGTTATCATTCCCTGTGGGATAAGGGGAGCTCCTCTCTGAGCAGCAGCACTGGGGCTGCAGTACCTTGGGAGCACCTCCAGGAGGGGCAAACCCCAAGCTGGGACTGGAGAATTCAGTCCAGAATCCCAAATCCAGGCTGGAAGGGCAGGGTGGGCCGGTTCCTGGCACCCCTCAGGAATTGCTGTTTCGGGAAGGAGAAAGGGGAGCCCATGAGCAGCAGCACTGGGTCTGGGGTGCTTTGGGAACACCTCCAGGAGGAGCAAATCCCACACTGGGATTGGAGAATTGGGTGCAGGATCCCCGCGTGGGTTTGAGAATGGGGCGCAGGATCCGCAGTCCAGGCTGGAAGGGCAGGGTGGGCCGGTTCCTGGCACCCCTCAGGAAGAGCTATTTCGGGAAGGACAAAGGGGAGCAGATGGGCAGCAGCAACAGCCACCAGGCCTGGGAGAGCAGCTCCGAGGAGGCCATCTGTGCTCCAGCATCCCAAAAACCCCTCCCAGCCCTCCTGAGGCTTCAGGAGGAGCGCAGGAAAAGCAGGAGAGGGAGGCTCCAGCCCCAGGAAATAGCTCTCTGAGGAAAAGAGGGATTTTTCTTCTGAAGAAAAACTGCTGAGGTCAGTCCCACCCCATCGTTCCAGTGCTTGGGATGGGAATGGGGAGAGGAAGAAAACTGGAGGAGTCTCTGGGGGTTGACTGGGACAGGCAAACCAAGCAATTCCCAGCAGTGTCTGCAGGGTTAATTAACAGTCAGAGGTTGCAGGAGAGCTCTCCCAGCAACAAGGCAGAGGTTTTCCAGCCGGGAAGAGCATTTGGTGGGAAGAGCTGGATATGACACAAGGAGGGACAGCTGAGATTGGGATCTCTGAGGACACCCTGCCCGCCTTGGGAGATGAGTCTGGAGCTGCACAGAGCCTGGAGCAATCCCACAAATTCCAACATTCCCACAATTTCCAGCATTCCCTGCACTCCTTCCACATCTTCCCTGAGGTATTTCTGCCCTGGACTTCACTGGGACCCCATTCCCAGCCAATCTGGCCATTGGTGCTTGAAGGACCTGCCCTGAACCCTTTCCCTTGGAGGGAGAAAGGGCTCCTCTTCCCCAGGGACACAGGGAAATTCAGGAATGCCCAGGAAATGCCTCCAAAAGTGGGATTTCAGTTCTTGGACCCCTTCCCTTGGAGGGAGGAAGGGCTCCTCTTCCCCAGGGATGCAGGGAGGCTCAGCCCTGCCCTTCAGGAATGCTCCGGGGATGCTCCCAAAGGGGGATTTCAGTGCTTGAACCCACACAGATCTCTCCATTTCCCATGGCACACCTGGAGATGGAGGTCTTGGGAAGTTGCTGAGGATGAGCAGGAATTTCTGTACCACCCACAGGGATAAAAGGCAAAGACTCCTGAAAATAATCACTGATAGAACAAATATTTTCATCTGTGAATCAGCAGTGTGTGCATGTTGGTAAAATGGGGAAAGAGCTGCAGAGATCCTGGTGGAGAAGCAATTTTGGAGTCTGATCCACTCCACTCCTGTGATTACAGATGAACTCAATTAACTGAGCCTAAAAAAGCCAATTAAAAAAAAAAAAA
>VWZN01019042.1:93997-111588 GCA_013396955.1 Regulus satrapa
GGGCCTTGCTGGGAGCTCAGGGCTAATTGATTTATCCCGTGAGTAATTCCAGCCTGCAGAATTGCTCAGGTGCCAGCCCTGAGAGCGCAGAACTCGGTGGGCAGGATTGAAGCAGGGGATTGGCTTTAAAATTCTGATTTCTCCGGCTGCTTTGGGGTGGAAGGGACCTGAAAAATCCATCTCTACCTTCCCATTTCCCAGGTTGCTCCAAGCCCCACCCAACCTGGCCTTGAAGGAGATTTTTTAATCTCTTTCATTTTTGTTGCTTAATAATTATAAACATTTTAAAAATAAAATATATATGTATTTATTTAAAATATGTACAATTATTATATTTATATAATTAATCTAATTCTGTATAATGTATAAATATAATTATGCATATTATAATTATATTATCTATATTATCTTATCTATAATTGTTCTTTTAAATTTTATAATAATTATAATAATGTAATTATAGATTATTAATATTTAAGCAGAAACTTTCACCCACTTTATCAATGAGGAGAAGTGAGAATCCAGCTGGAAGCAGGACCCGGATCCTGCCACACGCAGCTCTGGGTTTTTATATTTTAAAATGCTAAAACAACATTTTTAAACCTTCTCCTCTCACCAAACAGCTCAGACCCTCTTCAATTTAACAATTTTACTGCTGAAAGGCATTAAAAACCCCAACAAATCCAGCAAATCTTTACTGAAACCAAGCAAGGAAACTGCAAAAACACTGAATTTCTGAGCTGGACTCTTTGCAGGACATGGTTCATATCAATTATCAAATAAAGGAAAACTACGGTGATACAGAATGAGATTAAAGAAAATAAAATTTAAACAAACAATGTAATGGCACTGCTCAGCATCTTCCGAAGGGCTCAGGACTTGAAAGGGGTTTGGGATCCATCCTGGCAAAGGGGGATGCTGGAGAGAGGAATAAATTCACGTGGAGAGGGAAAGGCTCTGGGGGCTGAGAGTTCTGAGGGGCTGGAGAGGAAAACTGAGAGAAATTAGGGAGCAGGGAAGAGGAGGGAAAACTCCCAGGCCTGTGAGATATCAGGGAATAAAGCAGGCCCAGGTGGTTGTTGTTTTTCCTGAGGATGTCCAGGGATAAAAAGGGATTTTTATGCCCAGAGCATAAAATCCCCACTAGAGCAGGGGGATATTCCATATCCCAAAGGGTAATAATCTTATTTATCACACCAAAATCACAGCTGACATCCCCACCCTGGGCTTAAAGGGGGTCACGCCAAAAATCCACCAAATTTTAGCAATGGGCATGGCAGGATGGGCAGAAAGGAGGGAAAATCCCCCTTGCTCCCTGGGAAATTCACAGGGATCCGAGGGGAAGGAATCCCAGAGGAAGGTGGGGGGCACAGATGGGATCAGGCTCTGCTGCCCCAGTCCTCACACTGTGAACAGCCACATGGAAGAGCCCTGCACAGAAAATGAAGGAATTTAAGGTCCCTTCCAGCCCAGCCATTCCATGAAATACTTGCCAAAAGGACCCTGGAAATTATTCATTCCAAATAATGGAATCCAAAGACCTTCATCTTTAGAATATCATGGACTTGGAAGTGTTGTGCTTTATGTGCTCTGTGCTTTATTGCTTTGTGCAATGAAATCACTGCAGTTTTCCCCAGCCCTGTCCGTGGAGCCGTGCAGAGGATGAGGAGATGTTTAATTCCCCTGGAAATTCCCTGAGCAGAGCCCAGAGAGGGCTGGAGTCTCCTGCCTGGGATATTGCAGAGCCATTGGACACAACCCCATACCCTGAGCTCTAGGATGGCCCTGCTGGAGTGGCACCAGTGGCCCCGGGGTCCCTCACACCGATTTTGGGGTTCACAGCCCCTCTCCGTCCTGCGCTGCCTCCAGAACGGGGTCCCAAGGGAGCTGAGTCCCCTCTGTGCCCCGAGGATGGGGCAGAGGCCAGAGGTTCTTCCTAAAGAACAATTCCTCTTCCATTTTCAACTGGAATTTCAGCAGGTTATAAAAAAAATCCGTTTAATTAACAAGATGGCCCTCAAATGAACCTCAAATTGTTCCCATCCCCCAGGCTCAGCTGCCAGGGCACAGCCATGGCTACAATTCACTCCTTTCCTCCTGGTCCTCTCTCACACCTCAATTTACATCCCAAATCCCCCTTTTCCCCTCTAAAATCTGTTTAATATTGGGAATATTTTGTCTGGAAGTAGCAGAAGCCAAGGCTTCCTCTGTGCTCTGGCCTTGGGGCTGGGGTGTCTCCAGGGCAGGGACTGGGAAGCATCCAGGAGGTGTTTGAGGTCTGAAAAGAAATAATAAACCAGAATCAGTGCCCTCACTGCCCCCTGGGCTCCCCTGTGCCTCCCCAGGCAGGAGCAGCCCTCAGCTGGGAGATAATCCAAGGGAAATGGGAAATATGGGAAGATCTTCGCTGAACTTTTCATGAAGATATTTCCAGCATTAGAATTAAGATTTCAGGCTCAGGCTTCACCACAGCGCCCCTGTCTAAAAGCAGACTTGAAAATAACACTGTGACAGCAAATCCACATGGAAAACCACGATCCCAAACCTGGAGAATGCGGGAATGAGAAGGGGAAAATCGACTGAAGCTGGATTTGTCCTTGACACAGCAGAAAATTTTGAGAACTGAACTCAACACAGAGGCTGCTCCACCAGAGATGCTCTGAACAGCACTCAGAGGAGATTTTGAGGAAGGGAACAGAGAGAAGGAAAAGGGGAAGGGGAAACAGAAAAGAGGAAAAGGAAAAAAGGAAGCAAGAAAACAAGGGAAAAAAAGGGGGGGAAAAGGGAAAAAAAAATTGGAAAAAAAATAAAAAAGGAAAAGGAAACAGGAGAAAGGCTGCCCAGGTTCCTGCTGGCTCTGAGAGCAGAACTCGCTGGGCCCCAGAGCCACGCGCTGTCCCTGGGGAGGACACCCAGAGCCCCTGCCCGGCCCTGCTGGGCCCGAGCCGGGCACAGACAGCAGAGCTCAGGGAATTTCCTGCTCCAGCAGTCCCAGCCTGGTCCTGAGCCTCTCTGACCCCCAGTGCTCCCAGTCCAAACCCAGTCCATAAACATATAAAATATAAAAATAAAAAATAAATGTAATAAAATGCAATGTATAAATATAAAGATAAATAAATATAAATATAAATATAAATATAAATATAAATATAAATATAAATATAAATATAAATATAAATATAAATATAAATATAAATATAAATATAAATATAAATATAAATATAAATATAAATATAAATATAAATATAAATATAAATATAAATATAAATATAAATATAAATATAAATATAAATATAAATATAAATATAAATATAAATATAAATATAAATATAAATATAAATATAAATATAAATATAAATATAAATATAAATATAAATATAAATATAAATATAAATATAAATATAAATATAAATATAAATATAAATATAAATATAAATATAAATATAAATATAAATATAAATATAAATATAAATATAAATATGTAATACAAATGCAATGTATAAATCTAAATTTAGAATTTAAATATATTTATATATATATAAATATACATATAAATATAGCTTCCCATCCATACCTTGCAGAGATTGCTATATAAACACAGTGAACACGAGACACACAAATAAATAAATAAAGCGATTCCTTCATGGAAAAGGAAGGAAAAGGAAGCCACAAAACCGCCAATAAATTTCCCAGAATTGAGCACCAATGTACTCCCGACAATTCCATTTATCCACGTGGATCCTGCGCTGATTTCAGNGTGACAGCAAATCCACATGGAAAACCACGATCCCAAACCTGGAGAATGCGGGAATGAGAAGGGGAAAATCGACTGAAGCTGGATTTGTCCTTGACACAGCAGAAAATTTTGAGAACTGAACTCAACACAGAGGCTGCTCCACCAGAGATGCTCTGAACAGCACTCAGAGGAGATTTTGAGGAAGGGAACAGAGAGAAGGAAAAGGGGAAGGGGAAACAGAAAAGAGGAAAAGGAAAAAAGGAAGCAAGAAAACAAGGGAAAAAAAGGGGGGGAAAAGGGAAAAAAAAATTGGAAAAAAAATAAAAAAGGAAAAGGAAACAGGAGAAAGGCTGCCCAGGTTCCTGCTGGCTCTGAGAGCAGAACTCACTGGACCCCAGAACCACGCGCTGTCCCTGGGGAGGACACCCAGAGCCCCTGCCCGGCCCTGCTGGGCCCGAGCCGGGCACAGACAGCAGAGCTCAGGGAATTTCCTGCTCCAGCAGTCCCAGCCTGGTCCTGAGCCTCTCTGACCCCCAGTGCTCCCAGTCCAAACCCAGTCCATAAACATATAAAATATAAAAATAAAAAATAAATGTAATAAAATGCAATGTATAAATATAAAGATAAATAAATATAAATATAAATANTGTCCATGGATTTATCCTGATTTTAGCCTTGACCCTGAACTGCTCCATCTGCCACCCCTCACCCAGCACCAGGACTATCCCCAGACCCTGCTGAGGCTCAGGAACAACCAGGAAAGGGGCGCCAGGACAACCTCTGCTGGGATTTCCTTTTCTCCCCAACACGGACGCAACAATTCCATAATTCTTTTTCTTTTCCATGCATTTCTCTGAGCTTGAAATCTGGGGGAGAGCATTCAGCAACTCCTCTTGGGGCTGGTAATAAACTTTTCAGTGAATTTGCAATTAAATCAGTGAATCCCAGAGTTTTAAGGTTGGAAGAGACCTCAAAGACCATCAAATCCAACTTTTGACCCAACACCACCCTGGCACCTAAACCACGTTGCAAAGTGCCCCAAGCCACGGGTTTTGCACACTTCCAGGGATGGTGGATCCCTGCTGGGATATCCCGGGACAACGACTTGGACAGGCACAGCTGGGGGGGATGCCCGGGATCAGCAGAGAGATTCCCTTAATCCGACATAAAAGGCTGGAAATGCTTTCCAATGCCCTCTCTGGATCCACCCAGTGCTGCAATCCATAAACGGAGTGGGAATCAGAGAGTTCGAGCGACCCCCGATCCTTAGAGGGGTTGAACAGCCAGGCTCACCCAGAACCAGTTACAATTACACATTTTTAAACATCCCAACATAGAAATGGAGGGGGGGAATCTTCTATAGAGCATTAATATTTGCACTTTAATTGGCTTATTTCCTTTTTCTTCCACTGTGGGTTTTATTGGAAAACTTCTGATCCTCCTTAAAACTTGTAGGGATCTCATTTTGGGGAGGAAAGGTTAGGTTAGGACTGGAGCTGAGGGAAGGGAAAAGGAGACAGAAAAAGAAAGGAAAGAGTGAAGGGAAGGGAAAAGGGGAAAGGGGGAAAAGGGGAAAGGGGGAAGGTCCCTCCCTGGGGCAGCAGGGTGGTGGCCCCAGCTGGGTTTGGCCCCCAGACCATGCACGAGGCTCTCCTGGGGGAATTGTGGGGTCTGCAGTTGGACTCGAGGATCCTTTGGGGTCCTTTCCAGCTTGGAGTGTTCTGGGATTCCCTGAAAATAAAAACTGGTTCCATGGCTGAGAACAACCAAAAGGAACTGAAATCAGCGCAGGATCCACGTGGATAAATGGAATTGTCGGGACCACATTGGAGCTCAGTTCTGGGAAATTTATTGGCAGTTTCTTTTTCCATGAAGGAATTGCTTTATTTCTATTTTTCTTTTTTTTTTTTTCTTTTTTTTTAAGCATCTCTTTTTGTGTTCACTGTGTTTATACAACAACCCCTATAAAAGATAGAGGAACATTGTTCCATTATTGATATTTATATTTAGTTATATTTGGATCTATATAGATATCACCACTTATTCATATTTTTATATATTTTATATTTCTGTATTTTTACATTCTTTACATATTTATATATTTATTTGTGTTTATATATTTTTATTTATTTTACATTTATGTCTTTATGTCTTTGTATGGTCTTTTATGGTCTATATTTATATATTTCCATCTCTGTCTCATACCTGTGAATCCCCCCTTCCATGAATAATTTATCCCAGCCTGCCTGGTACTTCCTACAGATTACTCTGAATTCCTGGAAAGCATTGCACAAAGAGTGAGAAATCCAAATGATTAAAAAAAAAAAAAAAAAGCCATTCAATGTCACCAGAGGAACCTGTGTGGGAATAATAAATCCAGTGTCACTGCAGGGGAGGTGACAGCTCCTCACCTGTCACTGGGGGGAGGGTGACGCTGATTTCCCTCTTCTTTCTCCTTTTTTTCCCCTCTTTTTCCCTTCCCAGTGTGGTCACCCCAGTGCTGACCCCACTCCCTGCAATCCCAGCAGGATTAAACAGTGGAATTTTAATCACTGGGAGTTTAAGATAATGTGGTACCATTTTAATAATCAGGATTGTAGAATAATTGGGATTGTAGAATAATTTGGATTTCAGCAGCTGCCCTGCCTCTTGTGGAGCTCTTTTTGTGGAAGGCTTGGAGTTGCTGTGTCAGAGGATCCAAACCTTCTGATGCTGCTGCTAATTTTAGGTACTGATTAAAAATAATGTTATTTATAAATGAGCTGCCCTTGCTGAACTCCAGCCTGAGATCACAGGGTCCTGAAGGGTGGAAAAACCCTCTGAGGTCATCGAGTCCAGTCGTTTCCTTTCCCTTTTCCCTTCCCTCATTTTGTGAAATGGATTTTGCTCCTGGTTTTCATCCTTGACTCAGGGATCTGAATCCCAGAATGGTGTGGGTGGGAAGGGACCTTCAATCCAACCTCATTCCACCCCAGGGACCCCTCCCACTGTCCAGCCTGGCCTTGGGCAGTGCCAGGGATCCAGGGCAGCCCCAGCTNCTAAACACCACTCAGTCCCACCCTGGGTCAGCTTCCACCATCCCAGGCCACTCCAAGCTCCATCCAACCTGGCCACAGAATCATGGAAACAGCTCAGGGCACAAACAGTAGGATTTGGGAGAAGATGCAGCAACCCTGATTCCTAAGCTACAATTTTTTTCCCCTTCAGTACTGAAGCATTTGTCAATATTTTGGTTTGGCTGAGGGTTTTATTCAGTGTTGCAACACCGAGCTGGGCTTCCAGTAAGCGCGGAAATCCGTGAGTCAGAGCCTGGGCAGGAGCAGCAGGACCCGAGCCCAGGGCCACTCGAGAGCTGGGTCTGCTCCAGTTGGGCTGAGCTCAGCCAGCCTGACTCAGGGCTTTGGGGCAGCACCCACAGCCCCCTCTGGGGTTGAATTAACCTGGGTCCCAGAGGCACCCAAAGGAAAATCTCTGCCCAAATCCTTCCTCCTGCAGTTAGGAATGATACTGGGAGCAGGACAGGGAGCTCTGAACTGGACTAAACCTGGTTTTCAGGGGATTTTCAGGTGCTCAGGGCCCATGGGGAGGATGCAGGGACACATCTGTGGCACCTGGTGCAGCTGTCCAGCCCAGGATCCGGAGCTCCAGGAGCATCGTGCTGCTCCCACAGCTCTCCAGGCAAACCCCAAAGGCTCCAGTCGTGGGGTTTGCTGCGAATTCAGTGCAAACCCACAGAGTCCTGGAGCTTTGCCATGCCATGGATCTGGCCCTGCATCCTTCATGTGTGCCCAGAACAGCCTAAAAATCCCCTGAAAGCCAGAGGTAGTCACCAGTGCTGGCCTTTAGCCCATGGCAAATCTTGTTCTACACCCAATCAGTCCCCAGGTGAAAAATGAAGATTTCAGCCAAAAGCAAAAATTAAGAATAAAATGAAGTATTGCCTAGACTGAATGCATGTGCTCACTCTCAACCCCAGTAATCCCCCTTAAACCGAGTGGGCTTTGTGCTGGAAAAGGCCAGCTCCAAACGGGAAACCAACGGGTGAAATAAAACCTCGTTCCTGCAGGAATAACGAGCACAAATCCAACAACAATCCTCATTAATTAAAGCCAGCACAGCCTCCCCAGAATGACAGACAGATGGAGAAACAACAACAGCGAGGGAAGAACAGCAGGAAAAATTGTCAAACACTCCGGTGGAAAAGGAGGAAATGGATCCAGGGTTGGTTTTAAGGCATGGATGGATCGGGATGAGAGCTCAGCTCCAGCTCGGGCAGAGCCACAGCGCCCGCGGGCACCGGGAGGAGAACAAAGAGATTTGGGCTCTGAAAGGGACCGTTTCTATTTCAATTCACACCCTGAATTAACACCGAGCAATTAACGAGCCCACTGGTTAATTACTCCGGGAATGAGGCACAGGTGGGAGAGGTTGTGGGGCAGGAAACAACCTGGAATCTAAAAAACCCTGGAAAACCAACACCTGGGAAAGCCCGGCCCCGCTGGGGGTGCTCAGAGGAGACACGAAGAGGCGGCCCCGGGCCCTCCCTCGGGCACACAGAGCCCCAGCTCTGGGCAGAGCCGGACGGGTCTTTCCTGCTGGCGTTTCCCCGGGCGCCGCTCGCTCCACGCGCGGGAATCGCGGGGCTTTGGGCAGGTCCCCCTGGACGGGGACAACCCCGGCGCCCTCCCCACCGAGCCCCAGGAGGTGACAGCTCGTGGCCACTCCTGGCAGCCAGAGCTGTCCTTCCCAGCGCAGGGAATGGGATCTTATCCCTCCTCTCCGGGCTGAAAGTCTGGGATTGGAGCTTTCCCCAGCCTGGTTTCAACTTCAGTAGGAAACAAATCTTCAAACAGCCTTTAAATCTCTCACCCTGCACCACGAGGAGGTTCCAGCTGGGGAAGAATTCCAGCTGGAGAAGAATTCCAGCCACATCCCGCAGCACGGGACAGCCCTGGCGGGCCGGCAACAGCTGGAAAAGAGGCAGGGAAAGGATGGACGGGCAGCCCTGGGACAGCTCGGGCAGGTCTCTTGCTGGGAGGGACTTTGAGAGATCTGATTTCACCTCACGCTGCCCTGAGCCAGATTTAACAGCATGAGAGGATGAACAGAGAATGGGAAAAGTGAGCAGGAGGTCAGGTCCATGGCCAGGAAAAACTGGAAAATCAGGAGAAAATTGGAGGATGCAGAAGTCTTCAGAGCTGCTAGCTCTGAACACTGAACCCCTGCAGATTTCATTCACCCCTTCCTGCCTTTAATTTTCATCTCTTGGAGTAGCAGAGGCAGCAAACCTGAACCCTTCTGCAGCCTGCCACAGCTTTGAGATTCAAATTTTAGTCAGCAGGAGAGGAGGAAATAAATTGGGAAAAAATTGAAGGAAACGAGAGAAACCGAAATAACCCCAGGGAAATGCAGGGGAGGGAGGGAAGTGTGACTGCCACATCAACAGATCTGCCATGGATTTGGAGGATCAGGCCCTTCCTGGGCATCCAAGAGCATCCCGTGGTGTCAGCACAGGATGGAGAAGCGCCTAGAAGAGGCCAGGATAGCAAAGGAAGGGCCCGGGCACTGCAGAGCTGGGGTTTGGGGATTTTCTGCTGTGTTTGACCTCTCGCACACCGAGCTGTGTTCCTGACCCTCTGGACACAGCTGGGAGGGATCAGGGAAGGAATCCCACAGAGGGCTGTGGGACAGGCTGGAGTCACCTGGAGGACTCTGCATCCCTGCAGCTCCCATCCCTGCTCTGGGACAGGGACAGCAGCCAGGGCACGGCTGGAGCTGGGCAGGGCAGGCTCAGGCTGCAGAGCAGGGAAAGGTTCTTCCCCCAGAGGGTGCTGGCACTGCCCAGGCTCCCCAGGGAATGGGCCCGGCCCCGAGGCTGCCAGAGCTCCAGGAGCCTTTGGGCAGTGCCCAGGGATGGACAGGGTGGATTCTTGGGCTCCAGGAGCTGGAATCCATGATCCCTGCTCAAGACATTCCATGATTGGCATGGATGTGGGAGGCACAGCCTGACTGGCACCCTCAGCTGGGACCAGCCATGTCCTCCCTCCCCAGCTCTGCTGATGCAAACCCATCCTTGGAGCTGCCTTCCCACACAGCTTTCCATAAAACCCAGTAAATCCAGTAAATGCCAGTAAATCCATCAGGAGGCATGCAGGGGCTGAACTGTCCCGGGTCCTGCTGAGGGGATGTGGAGATTTTGGTTCCTGGGCTTTCCTCGTCGGGTCCATCCTGTCCCTCTGGTTACACCTCCCAAGTGCCTCTGCCCCAACAAAACCTACTCAGCGTTGAATCCTGCAGGCTGTGCTATTCCAAAAAGCCCTTCTGACAGGGAAGGGAAGGGAAGGGAAGGGAAGGGGTTGTTGCTGTCCAAGCTGTGAATAAGTTAGTAGTTTTGCTTGATAAACCCTGGCACTGTCCCAGAGCCAGCCCATCCCTGTCCCTATCCCAGCCTGGCAGCTCCTCGGGGACACAGCAGCCCCCTGGCACAGGATGGCATCCCATGCTCCAGCCCTCCTGGATCCAGAAATGAATGATTTGCAAACAGGAATCGACACATTAATCAAAGGGCTCTGCCAGGGATAGCTCCAAACCAAGTATGAAAGTTGTAAAAGTTATAAAAATAAACACTTTGTAGGCATTTCAGCTCTTTTCCCCATGCATTCTCATTGAGTTTTATAACAACATATATAAAGATGCTTAATCAAAGGATCAGTGCAGATTTTGAGCCTCTGTGATTGTGCAGGGGCTCTCCTGGATCATTATGATCTCTGCTTGGCAAAAATCCTTAAAACCAACCCAAAACATTCTCAGCCTCTCCAAATGTTGCTCTGCAGGAGAGTGGAGAGTCCTGGTCACAAACAAGGACCTTCCATGGCTCCCTTCTCCAGAGTTCTCCTCCCAGCAGAAGCTGCAGAGCTCTTCTGGGACAGCGGCCCCAGGGATCTCTACTGAGATTAATTAGCAAATATTTCTTAGCGTTAATTGACTGAAAATCTGGTGAACCCTCGATGCCGCCTCCGGCAGCGCAGGAATTCCAGGGCAGGACCCTTTTAGTGAAGTCAAATGTGAGCAGGGAGTTTCACAAAGCCACGCTTGGGGTTTTCCCTTCCAGCACCGAGGAGATTCCCTGAGCCCCGGGGGGGCTCTGGAACTGCCAGCACCCCCAGACTCCAAAACCCCCATTGCCCCCCGGGCCAGGGGGCACCAGGGGACCCAAACCCGAGTGTCACAGCCCAGGGGACACCAGGGGACACAAACCCTGCCCTGAAGGACGTGCAGCTTTCTTTGCCTCGGCTCCAGTTTTCCCAAGGTCCAACCACCAGGCTCTGGATTCCTTCTTTGGAGCAACCCCGAGAGAGAGAAAAAAAATCTGTTCTCCTCCTCATTAGCCAGGAGTTAATTAGGCAAATAAAGGTAAATTAACATCTCAGTAGCATCTCCCATCTTTTTTTTCTCTCTCCCAGTCCTCTGCTCATCCTCCTCCTCCTCACACCCAGCCTGGATCCCTCAAAATGAGAGGATCAAGGACATTTCCCATTTTTGCATTTAATAATTGTTTCTATAAAAGCCTCGTGGCCAGGTCTACATTTCTGACTCCATGAGTTGCTCCCTACAGGTAACTTCAATTATTTTAATTTCAGCTTTCATTTTATTTTTCTATTTAACTTAATTTTCCATTGCTCCTAACCATGAAATATTTGGGAAAACAGCATAAAGAGCTGTTATTAATCTCTGTCAGAAATCCCCACATTTTGCATAAATTGACTCTGGGCTTGCAAGAAGAGATTCCGAACAGAGAGGCCTCTCTCTGTTCCCACCTAGAGAACAGAAAACACCTGACTTTTTTCACTTCAAAACCTTTAATTTGAGCCTTTAATTTAAACTTTCAACCCTTAATTGAAAATGGTCACTGCGTGTAGAAGTACCAGCACCTCTGGTATTTCTGAAATAAACCAAAAGGAGCCACTCCACAAAAAAGGTACAAATCAAAGGGGCAAAAGGGGGGTCAGAGCAGAATTTCAGTGGAAAAATCCAACAGCATTTAGGATTGTCAGGGAAGGGCCACGGACATGGGCCTGGCACATCCAGGAGCAGCGGGAGTGAAGGAGAGCAGCCCTTAAAGCAAACAACCCCAAAGCTTTCAAATTGAAATAAATACATTTTATCGACACTTGAATTTTTAATCATGAAATAATTGTAATTCATTTTGAAGAAATAAATTATAAATAAGCTGTTGTTAGTAAGGTCCTTAATCACTGCCAGAGGTGCAAAGAGCTAAAATTATTCTGTGGATCCGATTCCAGTTTTCCAGGAGATCCCACTCCCAGGGTTGGAAATTAATTGAATTTTTAAATTTTTTAACTCATTTTACTCAGGGGTTTGTCTGTTTTTGCCCGGGGGGGAGGGAATGGAAAACTCTCTTCAGAGGATTCGTTCACCAGGTGAGGGCTGATGAGTTAAACTCTTCACAGGATCTCTTCTTGCAAGCCCAGAGTAAATTTATGCAAAATTTAGGAACTTCTGGCAGACATTAAAAGCTCTTTGTGCTCTTTTCCTGAATATTTCCTGGCTAGGAGAAACCCAAATTAAATAAAAAATAAAATTAAAGCTTAAATTGTCAATAATCATTAGGAGCCCAAACACTAAGAACTGGGTTATTTGGGACCGATGGCATTGAACCAAAGGATTTCTCTGGATAAATATGGAAAATATGGGAAAAATCCCATGTGAGATGGGATGATTTTCCCTGAATGACCCAGCAAAGTGAGGATGAAATTATTTCTGTTGCACATCTTGGCCAGAATAAAGAAATAATCCAGAATAAATTTAGTAATCCCTCGATTCTCTAACACTATGAATGCCTCTGGAGAGGTTTTTGGTTTTCCTGCAGTTTTGGTGACAACCACAGGCGTGACTTTGTGGCTTTTCCCGGTGAAAGATGTCCCAGATGATTCCAGGTCCCCTCCCATCCCATTCCCCAATTCTGTGATTACATCAATAATTATGGAAAGGAAATTCCACGGAGCACCAGCCCCACTCTCTCCTTCCCCGGGCACCCCGAGACTCCCGGTGGCTTTTCCAAGCCCTGAGCTCCTGGAAGAACATAAAGCTCAGGAAGGGCAGCTCCAGGAACCCATCCCAAAGTCCAATTCTGGAATTCCCAGGGGTGGAATCCATCCCCAAGTCCAATTCAGGAATTCCAAGGGGTGGAAACCATCCCGAATTCCAATTCTGTGATTCCAAGGGGTGAAATCCATCCTGAATTCCAATTTGGGAATTCCAAGGAGAGGAATCCATCCTGAATTCCAACAAAAGCTCCAGGGCCAGGGATGGCCTGTGCCAATTCCCAGGTGGGCTTTGGCTGCTCAGGAGCCCAGGAAGAGGAGCTGCAGCATCCCAAGACACGGTCCAGGCCATGTATAAAGCATTAATTAAATGAAGCACTAATGAACCCCAGCCTTCCCCAAATATTCCAACATGTCCCTCCCAACCAGCCTGACTCAGACGAAATTTGGAGGCCTGGGGACAATTCTGAGGCACTCAGGAGAGGGAGGAGAAGAAATTTGAAACCCTGGGGTTATCCGGGCATCCAAGGCTGAATGTGCCTCCCCTGGAAGGGGCCCTGGCACCGCGGCGGAGGTGAGGTCACCGCCCTGCTGCTGTCAGGAAAGGGATATTTTGGGATTTGGGGATTATTTTGGCACTCAGGCCACAGCAACACAAACCAAAAGACGTCAGGTGAAAAGGAGGAAGAAATAAAAATACACATTTTGTCTGCCAGCAGCTTGAGCTGCGTGAGGAGGGGACACAGGAGAAGTTTGGGGTGGATTTGGTGAAAGAAAGATTTTTTTTTTTTACAATTAGGGTGGTCAAAGGCTGGCACGGGATGCCCCAAACCTGGAAATATCCAAGGAAGAGGTTTGTTTGTTTGGTTTCTTTTACTGTGAGGGTGGTCAGATATTGGCACAGGGTGCCCAGAGAAGCTGTGGTTTGGGGGTTTAGGAGAGGTGTCTCTGCTTATTGAGGGGGTTGGACTCAATGACCCTTCAAAGACCCCTTTGAGTTCCAGCTCTTGGTGATTCCCTCCAGGTGACCTCCAATGCTTGGAGTTTTGGAGGGAAAAAATTGATTCATTCTAAACACAGCATTTCCTTCCCCTTTTCCTCTCTGATTTCTTTCCCTTTTCCTTTCCCCTGTTTCTTTCCTTTTTTTTCTTTTCCTTTCTTCCTCTTTCCTATTCCTTTCCCCTTTTCCTCTCCCCTTTGTTCATCTCCTTTTCCTCTCCCTTTTCCTTTCCCATTCCCTTTCTCCTTCCCTTCCTTTCCCTGTGGATTTTCTTGGCACAGGAGGCTCTTGAGGGGTGCAAACAGAGGGACAACCCCAAGCCTGACCCTAAACCCCACAAGCAGCCCTAAACCCCTCCCAGGACCCCCCTGCCTTGTCCTTCCTCCCGCTCCTCTCCCCCAGCCCACCCCGGGGTTGTTTTCTTCTCCTCACGCCGTAATTGAGGGGATGCTGAGGCTTTAAACTCAGCAGAGGAATTATAAATTCCGAGATCAGAAGGAAAGCAGGCAGGGAAAAAAGCAGGCTCCGGTTTTCTCCCTCCTCGTGTCAGGTGAGATGAGTCATTTCTGCCACAAGACATCCAAAAGGAGTCTTTTAAGGATGCAGAAAAAACGGAACACGTGGATGAAAGGCTGTTAAGAGCAGAGGGTTGCAATTAAAAATGTTTCTGTATCACTACCACGGAGCTCTGCTGAAACCACGGGGGATTTTCAGCCTCTCTCACAAATCTAAAATTCTATTTTAGGGACAGAATTGAGCTCCTTAACTGGGAAAACTACCTGGGAAAGCGGCGCAAAACAGTCGGATCCCCGAGCCAGATGGAGCCACTTTGCCCCTGATCAATCATTGTCTGGTTCTATCCTCAAATGACCTCCAGGAAAAAGGAAAAAAAAAAAAAAATCCCTGCTGGAAAGCGAGCAGGAATCTCGTGCTCAGCACTCGGCGTTCGCATCCTTCCCCCGGCTCGGGGTTTTTGGAAGGAGCCGCGAACGTTTCCAATGGCAACCGCGAAATGTCCCATCAGAGTCAGCTGTTGATTGTTCTCCCCAGCGCCGAGCTGACAGGATGGTGATGATTGCAGGAATTAAAATCCCGTTCTTTCCCTGATTTCCATCCCTGCTCCCCACGGGACCCTGCGGTGACCATCTGGGCAGGGGCTGCAAATCTCTCTCTTTTTTTTTAAACTGCTTTTTGTTTGTTTTCCAGCCAGGATAGGGTTTGATTTCAGCCCTCCTGCTCCCGCTTGGAGCTCATTTCCCTCCACCAGCCCGAGTCCGTGCCCTTCCCAAAATGCCCAAAATCGGGAGCAGAGGCGCCGCTGGAAGCAGGGGGTGGATGTGGAACATGACAAGGGATGTTCCAAAAACCCCCAGCCTGAGAGGGCTCAGGCCAGCCCTAATGCAGGGGCTCATCCCACAGACATTCCTGGGTGGAAATGGGAAATCAGGCTGTGCTCCAGGGAACAGGGACAGGAGGAGAGGGAACGGCTCAGGCTGGACCAGGGCAGGTTCTGGGTGGGCACCAGGAGGAATTTCCCCATGGGAAGAAAGGGTGGTCAGGGATTGGAACTGCCCAGGGAGGGTTGGAGCCCCCATCCCTGGAGGTGCCCAGGCAATTCCTGGATGTGGCACTGAGTGCTCTGGGCTGGGGACAAGGTGGGCATCAGGCACAGGGTGGACTTGGTGACCTTGGTGAGTTTTTCCAGTCTCAATGATCCTGGAATTCCTGGAATTCTATTTATTTATCATTATATATATAGATTATTTTATACATTTATACATCTATTATAGAATGTAGATACATTATGGAGTCATATATTATCATTGCTATTCCTAATTATTGATATAATGCTATTTATAGCATTATGCTATAAGAAATAAAGTGTTAATAATATAGTACATTATATAGTACAATCAAACATACTATATAATTGATTTTTAAAAAGTGTATTATATTATATACTAATATATACTGTCATAATACAGTATAAAATATGTTTATAAAATATACTATGTGATATATAAATGTCTATGATTATGAAACATACTATATACTATATTATATAAATATATACATGTATATCATAAATATAAATTTTATCTATAAAATACCCCTATATGTCTATGTTTCATATGTGATCCAGTGCATGAACTGAGAACTAAAAGCCAATTTTACACCTCCCAGCTCGGATTCTCTGCTGGATCCCCTTCCCTGGTCATGCCAATCTCCCATTTTTCCCTTCGAACAGCGCTGCAGTGACACTGGAGCCTCCAGGCTTTGTTAATTCCAGCATGGAATTCCAGATCTGGGAAGGAACCATGGGATGTTCAATGACCTCGCCACAGTTTTGTGTTCATATCCCCAAAATCCAAAACCCTATGGATTGAGCCCCTCATGACTCCAAGGAAAAACCTCCTCCTGTCCTGGCATGGGGCTGGGGAAAAAAGGGGGGAAAAAAAAGAATCCAAGGAAAAAAGGGATTATTCCCATCAGCAATGTCCTGCAGAGCAGCTGCGGGGGTGTGGGAAGCTCATGGAATGATGCTGGAGCAAATGTGTGGACGGGATTTCCGCGGGGAAGCTGAATCCACCACAGAAGAGCCGAACTGATCCTTTGTGGGGAGCTTCTGCATTCCTCAGCCCTCCAAACCCATCAGCTCAGGCCTCTCCAAAACCCCAGCCTTCCCAAGGTCAGGGAAAGAAAATTCCTGCAGATTTTTCAGGGAGCAGCACCTTGGCAAGGATATAAATATTCCTGCCTCGGTTGCCACCTCAAGATTCAACCAGTGTGCCTGACAAAACCCCAACCCAATAATTTCTTCTTAATTATTATTTTAACTTTTAAAAGCAAGCCTGTATCTCAGTGGTTGCTGAGCCCAGAAATTTTGGTATGGGCCAGCAGAATTTTATTTCCAGACACAAAAAAAAAAAAGGAGCAGCAGGGTGATAGAGGCACTGAGGCACTTCATCAGCCCTTGGTGGCCTGCTGGAGGTGAGCTGATGATGTTTTGGCTGAATTAATTTGCTTCCAGCAAGGAGTTAATCCTTTTTCCTTTGCTGAGGGGAGACAGCCGCTCTTGTTTTCAGAGCACTCAGGATAATCCCCAGGCTTCCCCCGGGTTATCGGCGGCACAAAAGCGACAAGCGGTGCTCAGGGATGAAGTGGCCGCGGGAATTTCTGCTTTTCAAGGGTTTCAAGTGCTGGAGTTGCCACAAATCGGGGCTGGGAAGAGCCCGGATTAAAGCCCGCAGCCGTGGGTGGGTGAGCAGCGGTGTCTGCCTTACACAAGGGGATTAAACTCAAGATTAAGGCTCGGATTCTCCCAAATGACTTCTGCTTTTGGAGGCTCCACTGGTGACTGGCGCGGGTTTGTGACGGCTGGAAAATCAGCCGTTGTCCCGGGTAATTCCAGGCGACAGCAGGAATTACAGGACTCCAAACGAAAAGGCTGTTAGTCCTGCTTATGAGATACCTTCTTTGCCTGCCTAATTAGGCCAATTAGCAGGAAAATACACTTCAGAGCTGGGCTGTGAGGTGTCTGGGAAGTGCATGAGCAGCACTAAGCGAGCTCCCATTATTGTCACCAACCCTGCTCCGTGTGGGATCCCATCCCTGCTCCACTGATCCCAACCCTGATCCCATCCCTGCCCCCAGAGTGTCCAGCTGGGGAGGTTCAGGACAGGCTTCCAAGGAAAATCCTTTTCCCTTTCCCCAGCCTGGGGATCTGTTCCTAATGCAAATTCTACCTCAGAGCCAGGTTTGCTTTTCCTGCTCCCAGCCAGCCCCAGAG